>JACCID010000308.1:0-120680 GCA_018906775.1 Sycophila sp. Sp_5 | reverse complement strand
TGGGGACGACTCGTTCCCTAACTCTCCTTGTGACAGTATTCCTCCAATAGCTGCCCCGCTTGCATCGTAAGTTACAATAAAAGGTTTTTCGAAATCAACAATTTTTAAAACAGGTTGACTGCATAATTTATCTTTTAAGATGTTAAATGAATTCTGTGTCTCTTTATCCCATATAAAAGGTGTATCATTCTTTAATAAATTGCTTAAGGGTTTTGCAATTCCAGAAAAATTATGAATAAATCTGCGATAATAACCGGCTAGTCCCAAAAATTGACGAATGTTTTTAACATTCTTCGGTTCAGGAAATTCTCGGACTGCTTTCAATTTGTTAGGATCGGTTTTACACCTTCTTGGCTTAACACGTGACCCAAATACGAACTCGGTTTTTAAAGATAAACTCGCATTTATCCCGGCTGTAGTTTAAGATTTTGCTTCTCGCAATTTTTGTAAAAAATTTCTAAATTTCTGGTTGTGTTCTTCTATGGTTCTTGCAAATATTACAGCATCGTCCTACAATAATAAAGATTTCTTTGCGTTTGCATGCCTTTTTTAAAAGCTTGTGTCGACCCCTCTCTGAAATGTAGCAGGACTATTCGATGAACCCATAGCATCGTAATAACTGGAAAAGTCCGAAAGTGCGTGGAAAATGCTGTTTTATGTCGATATGCTGGATCCCAATGGTAACTCGAAAAAATCCTTGTGCTAAGTCAAAAACTGAAAAATATATGGAGGCCCCTATTTTGTCAAGTATATCCATTTATGTTTAGGCATAGGATATTTATCTTAATTGTTTTTGTCATTTAATTGCTCGAAAATCGACTACTAGACGATAACGTTTATTTCCTTGCTGTCGGGTGTCTTTGCAACTAAAAAGGCGGGTGAAACATAATTCGAGCATGATGGATCTATAATATTATTATCAACTAATTCTTGCAATTGTCTTTCTAATTCATCCATTAATGCATGAGGGAATCTAAAGGCTCGTAAATACCGGTACTTCGTCGGTAGTAGGAATTCTATGCGCTATAATATTTGTTGTCCCCAATTTCTCACCTTTTAAATAAAAAACATCGGCATATTCTTCAATTAATTTTTCGATAGGTTCTCTTAATTCTTCTTCTATGTGTGATATCTTAATTGTTTCTTTACTCTTTCATTCTATCAGCTTCGAATGGTTCCTCTTTTACCGTCATTATCATGTTATTGGGTAAATAATTTATTATTGATTCTTTTCCTCTGTCAAAAACTGTTGTGACTGGTGTCAAATCTTCAACCTCCCCTTTCCATTGTTCTTTTATTATTCATTACCAAATAATTTTTTCTTCTACTTTAAAAATGTCGAGTTTTTCCCCTTCCTCCTTTTTGTGGTTATTAACATTATTAATACCTGATTTTTATTAATTTCTTCAATGCACTTAATTTCATTTATTATCTCTTTTCAATATTTTCTATTGATTTTTTCAAATTCCTCTTCCTGTATATGGGACTTTAATAATACCTTAGGGCCTTTATTTGTTGATTCTTCTTTTCTTCTTTTCTTTCTTGATTTATTAATTATTAACATTCCATCAACGGGCTTATTCAATATCTTGTTACATTTTTCAGACTCAATTTTTTATATCGTCACACATAATACGCAAAATTTTATTTCATTATATTCATCTTACAATTTCTTTTTAAATAAATCTTCATTAAATTCCTAAGTGCCTTCAATCACTGCATACTGATTATGCTCGTCGTTACTACATGTTCATTCTTTAATTCTTTTATTTTTCTCTACTTTACACTGTCCCTGGAATATATAAGTTCCCTTTTTCCTCGGACCTTTCTTCCTTTACCTGTGCATCACCAACACACGTGTCTTTCCCTTGACACTTAATTTGCTTAATTGTTTCTTGTCTTCGTTACTTGTATTAACTTTTTCTTGTTTTCCATATTTATTTTCATTACAAAGTTTTCTTCTTCCACATATATCTCTTTATTCTCTTCATCGATGTAATTCTTGCAAATTTCTTTTTCTTCATAAATAACATCATTGTTTTCATTAATAATCTCTTCTTTATTCCTTGATAAGTCTTCTTCATAAGATACATATTTTTCATAATTTTCTTTTCCAACGATATTTTCTCTCAAAATCCATAAAATAATTAATCAACATTTCTTCATTAATTTTTGACACAATTCCGTAAAAGGAATAATAAGGTCCATTAAATCCAAATAATTTTCTTTATAATTTATTTTGTGCATTGTTTTGTTTAAAGAAATCAGTGGCCCAATTATCCCTGATTCATATATCGGAAAGTCATCATTTACGACATGAAAATCTATTTGTTTATTATAAAAATCAACTCTAATTTTACCCAAAGTATTTATAGATTGTTTGGTTATCCCTTTTAATATTAATATTTCGGCTCCATCGATAGGTGTATATGGCGACACTTCGCTTTGCCTAATTATATTCACGGACGCTCCTGTGTCTAGCATAAAATTTAAAGGACGATTAAATGCTCCGATATCTAATTCTATAATGGGAGAACAATTGTGAGCGGTTAAGTTTATTTTCTCGACTCTTGTAAGGTGCCAACCTTCTCGACGGGTGGGCGCGTAGCCGCTGGGGTCTCCCTCTGCGCGCCGGTAAGAGGAAGATTGGGTCCGTTTCCCGAGTTTTGTACGTGACCGCGTGAGTCCCTTTGATACTGGAAACAGTCCCGTTGTATGTGTCCGGGCTTTCCACAGTAAAAGCATTCGGTAAAGCTTCCTTTATTATTATTATTTTGTCGTGCATAATTATATGGGATCGGTCCCCCCATGTTCCTAATATCTTGACTATTTTGTCTTGTAGTCCCGGAAAAATTTCTATTATTCGGAAAATTACTCGCATAATTATTGTTATTTGAGAAATTATTATTGTTTAAAACTATTATTGTTGTCGCTAATATTATTATTTCTATTGGGTAAAAAGGGTATTCTGCCTCGATTCTCGGAGTTCCAACCTCCGAAATTTTGCTGATTGGGCTGGTAAAAGTTTCTATTTTTAGCAAAATTATCATAATTGGTGTTAGGTCGTGAATAATAATTAAACCGATCGTTGTAAGTATTTCGAGTTGTCCATGCATTTCGGCTTGTTCCAAACTGTGAGCGGGCTAGCGTCAGACAGTTTGTCGCCACATGTCCGACTCTTTTACAATATGCGCATACTAATGTTTCCCCAATATTCTCCATTAAGTGTACTTTTCGTGTGTCTTGAGGTGTCCGTTCACGTGTCCCCCGCTTGGTCTTTCGCTTCTAAAATACTGCACGCAAACTCTTTTTCTATTTCTAACGCTTGTTCCCTGGCTACTTTAAAATCCTCCTGCATTCCCATGCGTGCCCTGATTTCCCATTTTTAAACCTCTTAAAAAGAATTTTAGACAATCATTTTTAAACTTCTCTCAAATGTCTCTTTTTTATCCATGCGTTTCTCATAAGTAGCAGTTTTTAAAATTTCTTGTTCTATTTCGCGCAACCTATTTAAATAGGAGATTACCGTTTCGTTATTTTTTTGCTTTATTTTTGCGAGTTCACCTGTCCAATCATGATAAGTTTTTCCCGACCCGAATATTTTTTCGAAATATTGAATTATTTCTTCTACGCTCGTAAAAAATTTGCCCCCTTGCACAATTCAAAGCTTCGCCGTATAACCTCATTCGAATTAATTTCGCGAGTTCTGCTTCTAAGTTTTCGGGTAATATGGTTTTTGCTTCCATGCAACCATCTTAAAATTGTGATAAGGGTACATTCTGTCCATTATATCTTGGTATTAAATCTAATGCGTCTTTTAAAGATGGACCTCTTACGTATGTGGTATTCATTATTTCTGAGTTTGTTTCAATTACTGAATGATATAAGGTTCTATCGTCCGTTGGAGGTTTCTTCGAGTGATTAGTATCTGTTTTTCTAGTCTCGTTTTGTGCGTCTATAATCTGTTTGTTAGAGTAGGATATTACGTCTTCTTTTAATAAATCAACAAGTTCCTCTACGGGAAATCCGGCTCGTACTTGTGCCTCTAAAGCGGACGCGTGTTCTTTCTCCTCGAAATAAGTAATTACGTGTTCTGCCTTAATATCTCTGTGTAGTGATGTCTTAATTTCGTGGATCGTTTTTAAGTGTTCCTCTTTTATTTCGGGTAATTTATTCAAGTGTTGCCACTGTTTTTGACCTGTCCCAATGGGAGTGCTAGTCGTCAGCCTAAGAGTCGGTGGTTTTAAAGTAATTTTTGTGTTTCTTTGTACTTGTTCGTGTGGATGACTTTCTTCAACTTTTTCCTCTGTTTCTTCTCCAAAGGATTCGTTAAAAGCGTTATTTTCCCTATATGGCTCCGCGAATACTTGAGTTACTTCTAGTTCAGAAAATTTTGATTTTATTGGTTCCCCAATTCCTTGTACCGCGAGAGATAAATTTATTTCTTTAGTTAATTTAATTAATTCACGTACTTTATTGATTGCTACGTCTTTATCTTCAGGTTTCTTATTATTTATAATGGTTGTTAATTCTGTCTCTTTCTCTCGGAATTGATTTAATAAAGATCTGCTTGAAGAGATTAGATACCTCCGTTTATTTACGTTTTCATTCGGTTGTCCCGACATTCTTACTCATTTTTAAAGTTTTTCAAATTGAATTTATTTATTTGTTGTGACTCATATTCCTTAATTTCCCGGCCGATGCACCAGTTTTTAACTTATAGACCTTAATACCTGTTACGTCCAGGATAAGGAATATAGGCTAAATTTATTCGGAAAAATAAATTAATATGGTTCACACAGTTTCAAAGATTATAAATTTTAATGATTAAAAACTTCAAGTGGAATTACAATGATTATACAATTTTCGAATGCAAGACGCAATGTTCTAAAGTTAATTCTTTCTAAAATTAATTCATGTACCTCGCAATAAATAAGATGCGTAGATTCTTGGATACAATGGGTTGGGTCGGCTTGTTACGGCAGGTCGCGGCGGGTCCCGCTGTCCCTCGTTACTCCGAGCCGAAGGTGTCGATGATCGTTCGTTTCCTCGCTTTCTCTCTCTCTCTCTCTCGTTCTTCTTATGTTGACGCCGGACAGCAGCTTTCCTTGGTTGCGTCGGTGGGTCAGTCGCCTAGCCCGGTGTTGGAGTCTCTGCTGCTATCCTCGTCCCTCAAATGTTAATGAGTAGGCCGTTGCCTTGGCCCGGCACTTTACCGGCAGCCTGATCGGGGCGTCAGATCTCAAGTCCGCAGCGGGCTATCTCTCGTAATGCTCGGAGCGGCTCGTCCCTGTGTAGACTGGTAGCTTCGCGGATCTGGCTGGTGTGGACGATAATTACGTGCTGTATAGACTCGATACGACTGAATGGTAGCTCTTCTTAGATTCGGGCTTTATACTCCTTTATGGCACCGCCGGTGATTTCCGGTGTTGTGCACTTATTTTGCTCGATTCTTGGAAAAATTCGGCTATTCTAATTTATGATCATTTCTTGTCCGAAATCCGGGCGTGACTAATCTGTTTTCGCGCTGATGTGTGACACGCTCTTGGTGCATATGCCCCTGGACACAGTGTCGGTGGGCTTTGTTCCTCTATTTTACGTTAGAATTCGATCATAAATTAGTCAAACTTGACAATTTGAGACAAATAAAATTCCTCCGAGGAGCCACTTCTGAGGCCTTATTTTTAGAGAAATGGGTTCGCGCGGTACGTTTGATTCCTGGGTATTGATTAGCTTCCGTTTACGAATTGTCTCTAAATATCTCCATATATGGACGTATCGTTGGGAAGCCTTCCTCGTCTCTTTTATTGCCTTTTGTATTCTTTTTATATTTTCTACCTCTTTACGGATTTTGGTATGTCGTAAAAAGAATCGTGGTCACTATTTTTCATTCATTATTACTCTGCACTTTTGCCCTCATTCCTCTACTTATTATTATTCTTTTTACGACGTAACAGTATTCTTCGTTGACTCGGTTGATGATTTTATTTAGTATTTTGGAATAGTTTTTGTATACTTTTTTTTTTTCTGTGTTTGTAGGATCTTTTTTGTAACTGTTATATAGTTTCTCTTTTTTTGGCATTAGTTCGCAATGGCTTTGGTGATCCAGTTTTTCCTAGGTCTTATTGTCTTCACTTTTGCTTCGTTTATGCAATATTTGATTTTGTTAATTAAGGATACTGTGTCTTTATTTGGATTTATTATAGTTAAGATTTCTTGACAGTTTACTGTTGTTGCCGTTCTAGTTAACTTGTTGTATTTAATATTTATATTTCTTTTTTGGTAAGTAAATTTTTGTATGTTTTTAATGGACATCAATATCGGGTAGTGATCGTTGAATGGAGAATTTAGTGAATATGTTTTATAATTAATATTTTGTGTTTTTATAAAAAAGTTATCAATGCAAGAACCATTGCTACTGTTTTGGTTGGATGGTCTTGTAATAGATTTAATTCCTGGGCAGAATCCGTTTGTTAATAGTGTTTGTAGAAATTCCTGATTTAATGAATCCTGGCATATTATATCAAAATTGAAATCACCTAGTATGATATTGTTTTTATATTTTTTATTATAATTTATCAAGTTTTTTATGCTTAGTAGGAATTCTGTTTTATGTACGTTGTGAGATCTATAGATTGATGATAGGACGAGTTCTCTGTCGTCATTTAATGTTATTTTTGTATTCACTATTTTAGGTTTATTAATCTGGATTATTTCAGTTGTCTCCATAATCTTATTACTAATGTATACTACAACTCCATCAGATTTGTTAATTAAGCTATTGTTGTAATACATTTTGTAGTTTTGAATGTTGAAGAGTTCATTATACTGTAAATTCCAGGTTTCTCTGCATATTGTAACATTTGGTTTTATTTTTAGGTTATCAATAAATACTAATAGATTGCTAAAATTTGCGTTTAGACTTCTTATATTTACGCATCGTATTATATCTGTATTTAGGCTAAAAAATGTATTTAGTTGGTTTATGTTGTCTGATATGATTTCATTGTCTATGATATTAACTTCGTCATTTGATTCCATTATTACCTATAGATCTTGAATGTAGCACTTGGTGCGTGTAATGAATCTACTGATGCGGTGCTTGATAACTTAGCTTTCCTGATTGCCGGCTGTCTACTAAAGTGGCGCTCTTTATCGTGCTCTACCTTACCAAAATACCGCTGATGAGTTGGCTGTATTGGGTAGTCTGTAGATTTGATGTATTTTTTTATTTTGTTTTTCAGAACTTCACATTGCTGGCTATCAATTGCACTATGATTAGTGTTATATTTAGTCTTGTATTTGCTGTTAGAAAATTCACAATTCGCACATTTCAGTTTATCACAGTTACACTCTATTGCTAAATGATTTCCAGCACATTTATAGCATGTGGCCTCATTCGGACATTTCTTGTACCCGTGTCCAAATTTCGAACAATTTCGACATGGATTCGTATTTATTTGGTCAAATACTGGACAGTTTTGGTACTTTACGAACACTTTGTTTTTATTATCACGAATATGTTTGTATATATTTGGTGGCACTTCAATTATTGCACTAATCATATTCGTTTTTTGGTTAATAAAAGTATGTAATACTTTACACTTTTCTTCATAGATTTCGAATTTTCTTATGTTAATGTCTTGTTGTAGATCTTCATTGTCTTCGAACACTTTATCAATGTTTATAATTTTTATTATTGGATTTATTTGCGTTTTTCAATTTTGGCATTGTTCTTTAATTTATTACACAGCGTTTTTTCAATCGTATTAACATTATCTCCATTCATACAGTTGATTATAATAGTGTCATTGTTTTTCTTGAGTACACTGTTGGTTTGGACTTCTCTTTTGTTAAGTATTGTAATATTTCTTGTTCAATGTTTATGTTACAGTTGTTGTTTGTTTTTTTTATAATCAGTTTTGGCACTTTTTTATTTTTGGTTTTACATTGGTTAAAGCTTCTGCATAAGTATTGGTTTTTACTGTATTATTTATTTCTTTATTTGCTAGTTTTTCTTTTTTTAGTAATTCATTTAGCAGTAGATTTTTATCTTGTGTTTCCTTGTATAGTTGTTTTAAAGTTGTTTTCTATTTTTAGTGCTTCAATTTCAGTGTAGTCCTCGTATATCGTAGTTTCGTGTTGGCTTTCAACATTCTTTTCATGTATGATTTCCTTGATTATGTCTTGTTTTATTTGATCGCGTTCCACTAGCTTTAACTGTGCAATGAACTGTCGTGTTGTGCCATTTAACGTGCCATATGGTAAGTTTGAGCTTAGCGAAAAATTCGGATGGTCTTGACAGATTATAAACGAGTTGCTGATGAATTGAATTGAACTCCCAGCGTTGTATTTCGATACTATTTCACTTGTATGATAAAATTATTATCTAAGTTCTTTTGTATTCTTTTTTACTATTTTTTACGTATTATGAATAAAATATCGAATCAGTTTCAAATGAAATAAAAGTTGTGTTTGTTTCTTTCGTCTTAGTGAAATTCGTATTATTATTTAAGTGCCGCGTATGGGGTTGCGAGCTAATTGAGTGTGGCAATTTGGAGTTACAACGGGTGATTAGTGCCTCTGAACGTATTGAGCTTAGAGGTAACCGGAATACCTCCTCCTACCCCATAAGAAACCCGACTGTTACAAACTAAATAGTTTGTTACGTGCAACGCACGGAACCGTATGATTGCACATAGAGTAGTCCGCTGCACGCAATTAACGCTTTGTTATTTTTACACGGCAAAGTAACGGAGTGAAAGAAACACGCACGACGCGGACGACGAATCCTGCGCCCTCGATTCTAATTTTTATTTAAAAATAATATTATGCGAACTTCGTGATAGGCCTTCGTCCGTGTCCCTAATATAAGCGAGAGATTAATTTTAAACAAATAATACGGAAATGCCCCTAAGCGCACTGGCACTTCCGGAGGATGACCTAAACTAAAATATAAAATAAAATGAGCATGCACATATGTATTGTGACGCGATTTACTGTCGTGTACCTGCGCGCCGTCGCAAGCCTTCGCGGCGAGGGAGAGAGTTAGGCGGTGGCGCGCGGGAGCGGCGGCCATCTTGGAAGCTCGAGAGATTCTCTCGAGCCGTCGGCGACGACGGACGCGTGCGCGAGTGAAAGCGGAAAATCGGCGTGTTCACCAGGAGGCGAGCGAGAACGAGGAACGAGGTAGCAGCCCTGTACGAGCCAGAGCTGCGATACCGTGAGTACCGCCCGACTATCGTTGTAAAGTGCGGGCGCGTACTGGCGAGGAGTCAAGGAGCGCCTTGACTCCCTGGCGTCGAGTTTCGTCGAGTGAACGTGGGGAGCCGTCCCCAGTTCATCGTTTCTCTCTCTCTCTCTCTTTAGGTCGCGAACGCGGACTCTCGTGTTGTGAGAGTCCCGGCTCTCGGATACGAGCCGTCGCGTGGTGTAACGTCGGTACCTCGAGCACGGGCTCGAGGTCGTGTTCGCGGTTCATCGCGTGGAACGGGTAAGCGACCCGTTCCTTCGTGTGCGTGTGTACGTGTGTGTACACACCGAGCAGGCAAGCGGCCTGCTCTCGGGCGTTGCGTTTGTTTACGTGGAGCAACGTCGTGCTCCGCGTAAACATTGCCGATCGCAGACCGCGCGATCGGCCGGCGAACTCTCGGCGCGGCCGAATGTTCGTAGGAGCGCGCGCGCTTGCGTTCGCGCGCGGCTCCACTCGGCAACACTCGGGCGTGTTCGGGGCAGTCGGCCCGCATGCCCGACATCTACTAACCCTCGCGAGACTATTGTAATTTTCTTTTACGGAGGCAACAAAGGCCTCCGATTTGCATTTTCACTTGTCCGCGTTATTCTTCCGAGTAGTCCGCGGGACTACTCGGCGAACCCTTCACATCCGTAACCTCCCGGATAACGCCACTCTGTCGTAGAGCTGAGCGGCCGGCATCTGCTGTCGTCGAGGAGGACGACGGCCACGCGAACGCAAGGAGTGCGTTCGCTCATCAGCACGCGAGTACGAAAAGCTAGAGTACAGGCGTACTCTCGCGTTGTATACGGGCCGCGGCAACGTGTGTTCGCCGTCGGGTGCTCGCGCGCACCCCGAGGTAAGGACCTCGAGGGGCACTCGCACGTGCCCCATTGCACCCATCATGCGGAGGAAGGTCTCCTCCGCGAGATAATAGGTCATAGGATAACCCCGCTACAGTATGTATATATACATATATGTACATATATATGTATAATAGGGGGTACCCCCCTACTCGCTCCGCTCGTCCACCCCCCATTTAGCAAATTCCGGAAAATAATTTTTTATAACCATTATTTTATTTTAAAACTATTATTTCAAATTAAATTTTCATTTTTAAATTAAGCACTAAAATGCTCATTATTTTCGTTTTCTGCTATGTCAATGATTAAATATTTCATAGAATGTATCGGTATACGATTGTATCGTTATACGATTTTGAAGTTAAAATTACACTTTCTTAAAAATGTCGACTTTTCATATTTTTAAGTATCCAAAAATTTCATCTATAATATTTTCGCTTGTATAAATTTTTTCGGGATTTTTGTTAGTTTACTTTCTCGATCATATTTTGTTAAAAAAACTTCCTTTGCCTACATTTAAAAGCCATAATTTAATTTTGATATCATTTTCTGAAATTGTTTTATTTTTCTTTAATGACATACACTTCAAATTTTGTCACAGTATACCTATTTTCTAAAGCGCAATGGGCCTTCGGCCTACGCGCGAGTCGGCACGTCCCCGAGCAGGGGCAGCCGGTGCGTCTCCACTTTTGACCGACTACCTATTTTCTATAATTTCCATTAACTCTCAGTAACTCGATTCCCAGATGGAACAATTAGTAACATATGTCGAAAATCTCTTGATGCAAGAATTTCTTTTGCTCCAAATATTTCATTATAATCAGATAAATTAATCAAACACTTTTCTACAGCATTTTAAATTTCTTTATAATTTTTATTATTATGTTATTCAAACCTCCTATTTTTTATTTTTCCCCTCTTTGTTTATACACCTTTGTTTTAGCGATACAATTAAATCTTTTTAAATTTGAGTCATTTTTCAATTTTCACTTTTCCCCACTAAACTACTCTTTTACTTTACCAACATCATTGAATTTATTTATTTTTGAGTCGATTTCTAGAAAATAATTTTTACCTTTCCCTTACCTGTATATACGATACAAAACTTCATTTAGCCATTTGCTTTAGCGATATAATTGATTTTATTTTCATTATTCTTTTTTCGCTATATCAATGATTCAATATACCGTAGAGTATATCATTATACGATTAAGAAATTTATTGTAAATTTTTTATCCACAATTTTTGGGGCTAAAATTACAATTTCATACAAATTGCGGAGGAGCAGAGGAGGGGTTCAATAATGAGGATGTTACTGAGGAGGGAGGAGGAGGGGGGAGGATAGTTGAAGCGGAGCAGGAATATTTTATAAATATATAAAAAACATCATTAAAATGCTAAATATATATCGATATAATAAAAAAGAGGAGGTGTGGAGGAGAGGGGAGGGGGGGAGGATGGGGTTAATATTTAGTTTTGACCTTATAACTATATAATATAGGGAGATATATACATACAGGTTTTTCAATTTACCTTTCGCACTTATAGTCGAATCCTTCAGCGACTCCTGGAGGTGGAGGACGTTCGAGGCGGCGTAGCAGCAGGTGCACGGCGCGGAAGTATCACGATCTCCGAATAGATCGGAGAGCGGATGGACTTATATATTTTAATTTAGTAAAAAAATTAATAATTGGAGTTTTAAATAAATTCAACAATTCGCGGCTTTATGCTGGAGAGCTGGGAGATGGAAGGCTTTTAACTGAACTAACTATTCAGTTGATCTAAAGTGGTCTAAACTATTTACTTATTAGACCAATACTAAATTATTTAAATATAGCAATTTCAACAAAATCTTTAGTTACAATAACATTATATTTAGTTATTTTAGCAAAATAATTTAATAAAGATATTTAGTTACTGCAACTAAGTATATCTAGTTATAGCAGCTAAATCGATTGATTAAAGATTTTGTTGATTCAACAAAATTATTTTTCAGTGTAGAAAAAATCATTTTTTGTTTATGTTAGAGACAATATTTCAATTGCTTTAAACGTGTAGTAAAATTAACCAAACATTCTCCACAAATAAAGAATTTGTAGAGCAATGTCGCATCCGACAAGTAATTTTCTGGTTAGAATAATGAAAAAAAAATTTCTTTGTCGCAAAAATACTAAAAGAAATATTTTTCGCGGAAAAATCGGAGAAGGAGATCTTCTCCGCTGCAAAAGAACTAGAAAAGATATTCTCCGCAAAATTGTCTAATGAGAATTTCTTCGTCACTAAAATATAAACAGGAGAGTCTCTTCGTACAAGGTATCGGTTTAATTATCAATTATACTGAAGAAAATTAATAATTTAATTGTTCAAGTTCGCCCATTTCGCACATTTCGCCAACATGGTGTCGGGAGGTAAGCAGCCGCCCGACCCTCCTCTCAATAAAAACTGTAAGTGTCATCCTAGTCAAAATGTTGGAGCAGTTGTGTGTTTAAACTGAAAATTTCTATCACTCAAATGAAGTAGTATCAAAATATAATGCAGGAAGGCCAATACAATTTGTTAGCAGTTCTTTTATAATTTGCCAAGACCATCCAAATTTTACATTAACCTCAAATCTGCCATATGGTACGTTATGTGACATGGCACACAAATTCATCGGGAAATTAAAATAATTAAAGAGGATATTATCAAGGAAATTGTGCATGAAAAAAATATTGAAAGTCAGCATGAAACTACAATATACGAAGATTATAGTGAAATGAAAGCACTAAAAATTGAAAACAAATTATTAAAATAACTATACAAAGAAACTCAGGATAAAAATAACTTATTAAATGAATTAATAGAAAAAAAAATTATCTAAGAAAACAAGTAATAACAACAAATTAATAAGCACATCTCGGCGCCAAGCCGAGATAGAGTGTTTCTGCTCCCACCCGACGATATGCGGAAATACTAAAGAACACTAAACCAAATCCAAAAAGAATACCAAATTTAATTGTTAAAAAAATAAGGACATAATCATTCTACATTGTATGAATGAAGCTAGTGTTAATTCGATAGAACAATTTTTGTGCAATAAACTAAAAAATAATATAAAAGTAGAAAAAACACAAATTAAGAAATCAATAGTAGTAGTAGGGTAAGTAATTAGGGAAACTAAAATACCGAATGCCTTATCAAGTAATACAATCGGTTGATATCATTACTCAAAATTTTCAAATAGATAATAGATATAGATTTATTAGACTATACTTTATACAATGAAAACACGGCAGAAAATCCGACACAACTTAACAAGTATTATAATCTAAATAATAATTTAATTCTATGCATAAATATTAGAATTCTTAACGCAAATTACAACAAAATATTAGTATTTTTCAACTGTCACGGCTCGACAGCTGCTCGCGCAGCACAAGCTCGAGTGAGTGCGAGAGAGAGACGAGCAGATAGGTACGCGGCGCGTGAGATGAAGAGAGAAGGAACGAGTGGCGCTCCGCGTGGGCTAGCGCGGCAGCCGCCATGTTCCTGGTGGTTCTCGCGCGGGCAACACGTGCTTTTAGCCGCGAGTGCGAGTGCGCTTTTCTCGACGTGCGCCATAGAGAAGGTGGTCCAGGACGGAGACAAGTAGAGGCAGTAGCAGAGGACGAGAGCAGCAGCAGCAGCAGCAGATAGCGGCCGCGAGATACGGCCAACGGAGTTCGAGAGTGAGAGAGTTGAGCGTGGCGTCGTTCGCGTGAGTTAGCGAGAATAAAATTCGAAGATATCTACTTCGCGACTTAGATTAATTTTTCCTTCGCCTACGTCCGATTTCCCCGTAAACTGCGACCGGGAGCTAGACGGCGCCGACGATTTTCGTAATCCATTTCAGCACGCGCTCGAGCTCAGCTGATTTTTTTTTTATCGCGATTAAATTAATTGCTAGCGGCGAGGCTGCTGCGAGCGTGGGTCGAGGCGTAGAAAAAAAAAAAGAAAATAAATTCTCCGTATTTACTTGGCGGCTTAGGCGAGTGAGGAACTCCAGCACCAAGTCGCGCGTTGTGTTTGCCGCGAAAAATAGCGCAGGTACTTGTTCCTACTCAGGAAGCGCGGGAAATTTAAACTTTTAAATCTTAAATTTTAAATTCGAAATTAGATTCGGCGGCCACCGACTAGAGAACGCCGCGCGGAAGGTAAAGTGAGGTTGCTACCGAATTTGTTCGTCTACACATATTTGGGACGGTTTTCAACAGTAATTTAAAAGCTTGTCCGCGGGGGATTAAGGTCGGCCGCCACCAAATTTTTTCGCGAGTCTAAGAATTTTCCTTTAATCGTTTGTTTTTCTGCCAAAGAAATTTTTGCTCAGAAAATTTTTAAATTTTTAATAAGTGAGTAAACCGCTAATTGCAGTTGCAATTACCGAAGTGTGGTGGTACCAGCGTCGGGTACCACACATACAAAGAATTTCAAAGAAATTAAGGGCTGTGCACGTCTTCTTTGTACAAGGGGTTGATTTTAAAATTTTTTTTAAGAGAATTCTTAACTAAAGACTGAGTGGCCAAGCTTTGATAGAATTACTCTCGTGCTTGGGAAAAATAGATACAAGCAAGATGACGACAACACAAGGACCTACGGCTGAGACAGCCATGGCGGTTGAAGACATGGTGGCTAGCATGTCAGGCAACTGTCTACGGATACCGTTAGAGGATCTCAAACTGCGCACGGAAGGAAATAGCTTTGCCAGACAAGCGAGGTTATATACTTGGTTGCTTGGCCAATATGAAGAGGCTGATTTCGTGCCAGTCCTTCAAGAAGGAGTTGATTTACTGCAGTACCGCATTACTCAGAGAGAACAGTGGATCAACAGGACGCTCTCACCAGACGAGGACAAGCCTACGAAAGGCAACCTGAAGCAACAAGCCTTGCTAGGTCTCGTAACGGACGAGGCAGTTAGCGAGGCAATTGCCAGGCTGAAGAGATCCTCCGACGACGAACCCAGGAACAGAGAACTTAGATCTGAGACGAACAACAGGCTGCAAGCAGATCAAATAGAAGATCAGCAATGGAGACAAGATGGCTGGATGGAGTTAGTTGCAGTATCTGGGGAGAAGTTTAAACTCCCAGGAGAGTTCACAGGCATGCTAGCCACCTAATCAAGAAGGTGGAAGATTTGACAAATCTAGTCACGACAAGGACAGATCCAGCCTCAAGTACGAGGATAGAAGAGGATGATCTGAGAAGGCACGTGGGGTTCCAAGATACCTTCACGTGCCATTACGATGACCAACCGCAAAACAGAACGAGCCACCGGGAGAGCTCCCCAAGAAGAGGTTTCGGTCCAACCTCCAATCAGAGAGAGGTGGACACAGAGCGGCCTAGGCAGATGCCTAGACCAAACATGAATGAAACTGGGGCAAGCTGCCCAAATTGCTCCAGCTGGCAAAGTAGTCGGCAGAGCCATTCTCCTCACGATATAGGAAACATCGTGAGAAAATGGCAAGTCCGGTTTTCTGGAGAAAGGAGCCAGTCAATAGAAGTGTTCCTTACCAGAGTGGAGGATTACCGGGCGACAGCCAATTTGTCAGACGAGCAGATGCTCGCATCTCTAACGTAGCTGCTAACAGGCACAGCAGCCACTTTATATCAAAACGAGAAGTACAAGTAGCATAGCTGGAACGATTTTGTCTCAGCAGCGAAGCGCTGGTATGGTACCAACCAGTGTTTCCATCAGAGATTGATTGCGGAGGCGAATGCCAGAACACAAGGCGAGGATGAGGCAGTGAGGGAGTACATACCCTGCCTCATCGGTATCATGCGTAAACAGATACCGGTTCCCTCGATTTCGGCGCAGATAGACTTGCTGCATCGAAACCTGCTGCCGAGATTGCAAAGGCAAGTAAAACGATCGGATTGCTCATCTATAGAAGTCCTACTCGATCCGGCAGTGGAGGCAGAGCTGACAGAAGAAGGGGAGCGGACGTATCGACCTCCTCCAGCTCCAGAGTCAACCCTGCTGCCAGAAATGTCATACAAGAAGAAGCCATCTTCGACTCAAGAGACGAAGTACAATGAATCAAAGGTGGCAGCTCTCTCGTCCGAACAGACAGGTCGGAAAGCAGATATGCTAACCAAAATTGGCCAAATGCTTCAGGAAATCCTGAAGCAGAACAACAGCAAAGAATCTGCTCCAAAGAATGCCGATAAGAAGAACAATAACCAACCTGGAAAAGGGAAAGCAGAGAATTCTAAAAAAAGAAGGAAAAAGATTCTCAGAATTCCCCGAAGGACCGCAAGAGGCTAGACCTGTCAAAACGTCTAGAGTGCAATGGATGCGACCAACAAGGTTGGATAATGAGGTTTTGTCCCAAATGTTCGGGAAACGAGAACAAGGGCGGATAGAGGGAGCCCTCTCCGCCCGTATGTCCTAAATGACTCCACCAACCGCTGATGCGACGAGCCTAGGTGCTGTCGATCAGGGTGGGCCGAAGTCTAGCCCTCTTCTGGAATCCTCGGCAGATGCTGGAGATTACCAGGAAGAGAGGACTTGCGGCTCAACAGCGAGCATTTCCCAACCTCACGTTGAGGAAAGCGGAACTCCTTCAGAAGAAAAACGGCCTAGAATGCCGGAAATAGAACCGAGAATAGCGAAAACCTTCCGGCCGATTTCGAGTTCTTTCCGGCCCATTCTTGGAGATCTCTTAAGTCCGCCATCTTGTCCTGCCAATTCTCCATGGCTTGTTGGCTGGATTTCTGTGTAGCAGCTGCCTCCTGCTTGCGCACGACAAGCAGGTTCCTACAATAAACAGCACCGTCCGGCTGAGTTCCAAGTAGGGGAACTGGTTTGGAAAAGAAACCGAGTGCTGTCTTCGGCGATGCAAGGTGTGGCTGCCAAACCAGCGCCGAAGTATAGCGGTCCACACCTTATAACCGCGATCCGAGGAGCAAACACCTATGCCCTAGTGGATGGAGAGGGAATGGTAGATCCAGTAGTCCCCGCAAAGGACCTGCTACTACCATTCCTGTTAAGAGCCTGAGGCATCAGGTGAAGATGAAGACGACTCTTCTCAACCGCCGAAGGATGCGGTGGCGGACAGCAATCCGACGTTTCGGGGCGCCGAACCGGTTGCAAATGCGACTCTATGCGCAGAAGAGACAAAACAGGCGTTTGCGGACGGCAATCCGACAGTTCAGGGCGCTGAACTGGTTGCAAATGCGACTCCTCATGTGGAGGAGTATAAACATACGGCGACTCCAGATATGGAAGGGAAGAACGGTGCAGCGGTACCAAAGAGGAAGCGTGGCAGACCGTGGAAAGCGAAAGTCACAGTAACCCGAGGAAAACCACCAAGCGTAAAGCCAACCGAGCCGGCACCAACGAAAAGGCGTCCTGGTAGACCTAGGAAACTAGCAAAAGGCCACTAGCGGGCACGGCAAAGCAACGCCGAGACGGACGCGTGCTCATGCAAAACCTAGATCATGAGAGACGCTCCGAAATTTTCTGTTTCAGATGGACGCCAAGTGGACAATCGAGGTGGACCTCGAAAAGGCGGAGCAGCTGATGGCAGAAGCCATCAACTGGACATTTGCCCAAGAGGAGACGCCGCCGGCTGGGGAGGTCCTGGCCAACCTCATGGAGGCAATCCACCTCCAAAGAAATACCTTGGTGAGCGAGCACCAAGAAAAAGTGCTCGCCAAAACCAAGGTCTCTATAGAAGAAATAGAGGTGGATGAGACAGTTGCCTCAGCCTCCACTGGGGGGGTCAGGGCTCCCGAAGAGGAGCAAAGGAAGCCACCCTCGTCGGAGGCGATTCCAACACCAGCTCCGATAAAAGAGCTACGGCACTTCTACGGCAGCTGTCGTAGATGTCTCGGCCTGGCGCGATTTAAAGGTAGAGGGGTACGTTGCTCGAGTCGTGGACGAGATTTGGGAGGCGAAGAAAGCTTCCGACGCCGCCCTCAAGAGGGAAAAGAGAGCCTACGCGGCGCTAGACGTTCTCCTCAAAAGAGGAGAGGAGGCGCACGTAAAAGCCGAGCTCTGGCCCTCGAGGGTGGCCAACCGGAGGGAGAACTTGGCGGCTATGGAGAAATCCAGAACCGACCGGGTGGCCAAGAGGACCAAGGCCGAAGAAGAGGCCAAGGCCAAGGCCAAAGCCGAAGAGGCCAGGAAGAGGGCGGAGGACAGGTGGGAGAGAGCGCACAGCGAGGCCTACAGGCTCCGGCTTGAGAGCTTGAGAAGGTAAAGCGACGGGAGGCAGAGGCAAGAGAAGGCCTCAAAAAGCCAAGCTCCGAACCCGTCGCTGAGCTCAATCGTCCGGAGCTTCAGTTGCGTCGGCCACACGCTGCCGGCCCGGTGGCAGATGCCACCAGGGATACGTCCTCCGCCCGGTCAAAAGAGAGAAGAGTTCCCTGTGCGGCAGGTGCCGCCGGGGAGTACGCCAATATCCCACCGACCACATTAAACTGAGTGACGGGGCGGTGGGGATATGAAGGGGAAGACCCCAGGAAGAAGACCGGGGGCAAGGTGTGTTGGTGCACGATTTGTGGGTGCCTCGGGGTACGCACCTGCCCCCGGGATATGTAGAGAAGAACAAAAAGAAATAGAAAATGAGACATCTCGCGCAATAATCAGACAGCCTGATCCCTACCTCATCCCTTCTCACATTATCAGACGAACGCAAATCGGAGTCTAGAGACGTCTGGAAGGGGGGGGGGTGTCACAGCTCGTCAACTGCTCGCGCAGCACAAGCTCGAGTGAGTGCGAGAGAGAGGCGAGTAGGTAGGTACGCGGCGCGCGAGATGGAGAGAGAAGGAACGAATGGCGCTCCGCGCGGGCTAACGCAAAAGCCGCCATGTTCCTGGTAGTTCTCGCGCGGGCAACACGTGCTTTTAGCCGCGAGTGCGAGTGCGCTTTTTGACCCGCTTTTCTCGACGTGCGCCTTAGAGAAGTTGCTCCAAGACGAAGACAAGTAGAGGCAGTAGCAGAGGACGAGAGCAGCAGCAGCAGCAGCAGCAGATAGCGGCCGCGAGATACGGCCAACGGAGCTAGCGGCGGACGGAGAAAGCAGCGGTGCAACGAGTTCGAGAGTGAGAGAGTTGAGCGTGGTCGGCCGACGATTGAATGTAAGAGGAGTGCGCGTATCCTAGACAGACGTGTCCAGGATATCTCCTCTTAATTGCGGGCGGCGCAGCGTGCGCATTTGGGTGCGTGCGTGTGTTGTGTGTGAGGGCATCGTACGTCGTGCGCGACCGCGAGCCATCTCGACCTGCGTGACCGTGTGTTTGTTTACGTCGCGTATGTACCGTCGTTCGCGTGAGTTAGCGAGAATAAAATTCGAAGATATCTACTTTGCGACTTAGATTAATTTTTCCTTCGCCTACGTCCGATTTCCCCGTGAACTGCGACCGGAAGCAAGCCGGCGCCGACGATTTTCGTAATCCATTTCAGCATGCGCTTGAGCTCAGCGTAGCTCGAGAAAGCCGGGAGTTCGAATTCTCCCGGCGTTTGTAACGAACGGTATCGCACGTGTGCAGCACGCTGCTGCACACAGCCGCACCGGGGGACGTCGGTGAGGACCAGGGGCAGCCCCGTTACCCAACCTAAAGGTAAAACCGAGTATAATAGTATGTACTGAAACTTGGAGTTTAAACCACCAAGAATTATTTAACATATCGAACTACAAAATGTATTATAATAATAGCTAAATAAATAAATCAGATGGAGTTGCAGTTTATATCAATGAAAATATCAGTGAAATAACGAAAATTGTTCAAATAAATAGACTCAGAGTAATCAATTCTAAAGTAATGTTGAATGATAACAGAGAATTACTATGATCAGCATGAAGAAACTTATAAATTACAACAGAAAATACAAAAACAACATTATTACAGGTGATTTCAATATGGACACACTAAGTCAGGAAATATTCAATCAAGATACTACCCAGGGATAAACTCTATCACTAGTCCATCAAACATAGATAATAATAATGGTAGTTGCATTGATAATTTTTTTGTAAAAATGCACAAAATTAATTTCAAAACATACTTTCTAAAAATACCTTTCAATGACCACTATCCAATACTGATGACGATTAAAAACATGAAGAAAATTCCAGCAAAAAATAATAATGTAAAACTTAGATATAATAAACTATTGGAAACCGCAGAAACAGTAATCTGAAAAAAAATTTTTACAACATCAAACCCTAATGAAGCTATAGATTTGTTAATAAATAAAATGAAAGTATGTATTAACAAAGTTAAATATGGAGATAAAAGCAAGAAACACATGAAACCAAGAAAAAACTGGATTACCAAAGCTATTATAATCTCGTGCAATAAAAAAGAAAAATTATATAACAGTTACGAAAAGAATCCTTTTAATAAATCCAACAAAGATATTTATAACGAGTATTCTAAAGTGCTGAATAAAATTATCAATCAAACAAAGTAAGATTTCGACAAAAAGCAATTAAAATCAAATGCAAATAATTCTAAAAAACTATGGAATTTAATTAATATCAAATTAGGCAAAAATACAAACTAAAACTCAAACATCAATTACCTAATAGAAAATATCACACAAATTACTGATTCTAAAATTATTGCTGACAGTATGAATAATTTCTTCTGTAAGGTAAGCAAAACTCAGGCAGACAAGATAGTATTACCACAAAATGAGAGCATAAATATGCCCATAAGAAATGATAACAGTATATTTTTTAACCCGACTGATCAGCAGGAGATAATAAAAATTATTCAGAGCCTAAAAACATAAAAGGAGGAAACGATGGAATCAACTCAAGAGTAATAAAAACACTGAGCACAGTGATATCGATGCCCTTAGCCGACATTTTTAACAACTGTATTGAACAGAGGGTTTAGCCAGAAGAACTGAAAATAGCAGAAATTATACCAATACATACAGCTAAAGAAAAACACCTAACAACAAATTACAGGCCTATTTCCTTGATATCAAATCTAGCAAAAATTTTTGAAAAAATCCTACACAAAAGAATACTGGATTCCTTCAATAGACATAATTTATTTTCAGATAAACAATTTGGATTTAGGAAAAACAGAAGCACTAAAGATGCACTTAGTTACATATCAAATATAATATACAATCAACTGGACAAAAGCAAACCAGTTGCAACAACATTTCTGGATCTGGCGAAAGCTTTTGACACTGTAAATCATAAAATTCTAATAGAGAAATTATTTAATTATGGCATACGTGGTAATGATCTTAAATTAATAAAAAGTTATTTAACAAACCGAAAGCAAAGGGTTAAAGCCAACAGCAATTTAAGTGAATATCAACATATTGAAATGGGAGTGCATCAAGGGACGATCCTTGGTCCACTTCTATTTATAATTTACATTTACGATATGCTGGGTACAATACCTGGAGGCTCAATTCTGTCATTTGCAGATGACACGGCAATTGTCGTAACAGGAAATACTTAGCAACAAGTGGAACATGATATGAACAACTTTTTGAGAAAAATATCAACTTGGCTTGTTCTAAATAGATTATCACTTAACACAGACAAAACAGTTTACATAGAATTTGGCAACAATATTAACAGTACACCTAAAAATTTAAACATAAAAGTCAATGATAGCATTATTAATAGAATGGAAAATCATAAATATCTTGGTATAATATTCGACAGTTACATGAGATGGGATACCCACACCAAAAACGTATCCAACAAGAAAAAATATCTAACTTTTATTTTCTACAAATTATGCAAGTATGCTTTACTATGCATTATTTCATAGTATAATGACTTATGGAATCATTGCATGGGGGGAGAATATACAGGGTGTCTTAACTGTCTACAAAACTTACAGAACAACCTATTAAAGTTAATAAATAAAAATAAGTTTATTTTGGAAAAAATCCACTTAATTTGGACCAATCATTCACACTGGAATCAATGTTATATTACTACAATGAACTTCAACAAAAATTCTTAGAATCTAATACCAAAACGAGGAATAAGAGTATTCATTACCGAAAAGGAATAGAAACGTCAGCATAAAAAAAAGTTACATAAGAGCAATAACAAATTTCAACAATTTACCAAACAACATCAAAAGCTTCAAAAATATAATAACCATTAAAACGAAAATTAAGCAATGGATAAAAACGAATAAATGATGGAGAACAAAATAGATTGTCAAAAAATAAATTACTCATTATTAATACAACTGTCAAAACTACAAATACTAAACCCTACAATAGTAAACTATCTTTCACAAGTTAAGAAAACAGATAAACCTGATCTTACATTGGAAGTCCATGAAGAGCAGATGAAAAAAGTAAAATTAGTTCAAGACATTAGAACATATATATGTGCACAGGGTAAATGCAATCAAAACCACAAAAGAACACATAGGCGAATGTCAAAATACAATTGGGAAAAAATGTCTAACATCAATGCAAATTTAATCATCACAATAACTAAATTAGCTGAATAAATAATAAAAAACACAGATTATGAACCACCAAAAATGACTAAAAAAAAATTCAATAAAAATAAAACTAAATGTGACCGATGTGAATATCCACAAATTAATGGAATTAAACACATACATTTTGTAACTTCAAAATTAGGTACTGAGGATAAACTAACCAAACTAACTGATTGTAGACCATCACTCCATTAAATTCGAGAAGTTTTTACAAAAATAGATAAGAAAGCAGAGTACAACGCAAGCAAAAATCAATTTATACAAAATCCAAATCTACCGTGTACTAAAATAATAGAACCATAAGCTATTAGAATGTCGTATGGGGATATCAATTACTTAGGAAAGAATAAAGCATACCTATATTTTGACAGAGGAAATAGAGGAACACAAACATTTACAAATTCTATGCAGCCGATTTTGAGATAAAACAAGAACCTAGATATTATTAATTTAGATGGAATTATATTCACTTCCTCTTGCAAATGCTACTCTAGCAATGAACATAAACAAATATTCCCGCACTATAGAGTCACCTGCGCTGTTGCGCTCACCTGCCCGAAGAGATTAAGTAACTTTAAACGAGAAGTCTAAAAAAGAAGCAGAAATGCGTCAACAGACATGTTCACTAAAGCCACCTCAATGCTCATTAGATATTGGAGATGAAAACATAATTACACAAAATTAACTAGGACCGGGGGTCTTGCAAGTTGTAGTGAAATTTTTTTACCAAGTAATGATGTTACTAGACATGAAGACTAGGCGCTCACTTGCAAGATCCCCAAAACTAGCATTTTCATTTTTCACCTTTCTCTCTTTCTTCTTTACTAGAATAAGTGTAGTATTATATCAAGCCAGGCCAGCGTAGAGGAAAGCTTTTCCTCTGCTGGGTTATAGTTTTTTTATAACTTGTATATACAGAGTGTCTGAAAAGTCCCGAAACGGCACGATAACTTCTTAATTAATAATGATAGGAAAAAACTAAAATGCACGGTTATTAGGATTTTTTCCCAGCTATCTAATGGTAACCTTGAATTTGACCTTGATCACAAACTTCGAGGTCATTTAAAGGTAATTTAAACCTGGGTTTGACCTTCATCATGACAATCCAAGATCAAAATTTAAAAACGGTCAAGACCATATTTGAACGTAAAATTTTCCGCTCTTTTCATTTCCGGGGTCAAAAATAGGTGGTCCCATTTAAAAAAATCGACTTGACCTTCAAATGACCTCGAAGTTTGTGATCAAGGTCAAATTCAAGGTTACCATCAGATAGCTGGGAAAAAATCCTAATAACCGTGCATCTTAGTTTTTTCCTATCATTATTAATTAAGAAGTTATCGTGCCGTTCCGGGACTTTTCAGACACTCTGTATATATAAACCAATTTTTGTAATTGATAATATTTGTAACAACTGGTATAAATAAATAAAATTAGTATGAATTGAAATTGAAAATAATATACAAAAATACCTAAAAATATCTTTTTATACACTTGGATGCACTTGAATTCAATTGCAGTTGCAATGGAGATTTTATTATTAATTGTAATTTTAGTATTTTAGAATTTAATTATTTGTATTAAATGATATAATTATGAATTACCGATTGTGTAATTGATAATTTAACCGTTTAATCATTAATTATTGGGTTTATTTAATTGAAAATTTAATTAACTAAGCACTCTCTGTACTACTTTTAAGGTAAATTTCAATATGATTCGTCCGAACACGGTGTTCTGTGCGACTTGCCGCAACGACGGCCGACTTCGTAGGCCTCTGTGCAGAAGCTGGCCGTAGACATCGACATCCAGGAGTACATCGACGGAATCCGGAAAGTAAAATTCCGAGTCATTCAATTACATTTCCTCAAAACCTCTAAGCTCGAGAATGTTGCGTTGCAAGATGTTATTGTTATTCTTTATCGCTGTGACATCGAATGCCTATCGCCTTAATTTGTGGTGAATAAAGAGATGAGGCCTTTACACGGAATGGCAATTTCGCAAAAAAATCTGTATGCGAATAAGAAGGGGTATTAGGAAGGGAAGAGGATCTCCCTCGATCTCAACTATGCTCCTCCATGTTCCGCTATAGACACCGGCAGCTGCTCTTACTCCACTGCAAGCGCAGGGGCAGTGCACGCGGTTTGCCGTTTTAGCAGCTTGTAACAAAGTGTGACGTAGCAATTCCTCGGAGGTAACTTTCCAAGTCCCCTAAGCCACATCGACAAATGGCCTCGGTCTTCGGCCTATATTTTTAAATGGGAGACGTATAATACGTGCTGCAGGGGCGCCAGGGACTGAAGGTGCCAGCCGGAGTACACTTTCGATTTACTCGATTCACGCCGCGCTCAGCTAGCCGCGGCGCGTGGGTTACACGCCCGAAAGGTGCCCGTTAGTCTAAGGGTGGTGGGGAAAACCTCTCTAGCGAGGAAAATCACACACACATTCACGAAAATAAATACACAACAAGTTAATATAAAATATGCGCTTTAATGCGACGTCACACCACGCTCACTCTACTTCGCGCCTCGACGACTCGATTGTTCCCGGATTCCCCGCCCAACAATACAACGTTCGCGCGGCACTCCGCCTCACGTCTCATCGTGATGGCGTCGGTCGTCCTTGCGGTCTCGTCCACGGGTCCACGTCCACTTACCGCCTTCTAGACTCCTTCACGGGATCTCTAACCGCTCCTCTCCAATCAGTTGTCGACGACAACTACTGCAAGGCTACGCAATGCGGCAGAACTACTCTCTATGCTCGCGACTACGTTGACGACAAAATACACGAGATTACAAAAAGGCACGATGTTGCTAGGACTAAATCCGAACGAGTGTAGCACTCAACAATGGCGACAATCGAGTCTCCCGCGGCGTCACCTGCGTTCTCTCTCTCCTACGCAATTACAATTATCTCTCTTTGTTTAGCCCTTAATTAGGCTATTCGGATATAAGGTGTCGCGCCGGTTCTTCTTCTCCAGGATGATCGCCTACGTCTTGCCCGATTGCGATCGCCATGTTGTCGCTCTGCGCGCCCTCTCGCCGATCGCGCAGTACACGGTAATTGTCGGAGAGCGCTTGCCTTGCTTCCAGCAGAGTGTCCAGCCGCGACTCTAGCATTAAATGCGTGGGCGGCTGGCGCAGGCACTACATACGCCCCTGCGCCCTCATGTCGTCATTCGTTGCGACTCGGCTCGGCTGCGCTCGCGTTCTTCATCTCTCTCACGCGCCGCCTCGCCTTTCTCCCGCGTGTTCGCGCGCTGCATCGTCCATCTCCGTCTAACTCGCGCTTGCCTCTGGCCACGTGTTCGTCGTCTTGTCGCCGCTGTCCAGGTCGCGCCGCTTGCTAGAGGCGATCACGGCGCCTCGCATTTGTTACACGGTGTATATGTGTGATGGGACTCTCTTCGGCGTGGTCGAACAGCTGATCGGGTGTGTGTGTGTGCTTTTAACACTTTTTTGACTAAACGTATAATTTTTGAGAAAAAAATTCGCTAAGATTTAAACACTTTTAAACGCTTCAATTTTTTTCTCGAAAAGGATATATCTAATTGAAAAATTACTAAAAATATTATTGATTTAGAATTGCATGAAAAAAATGGTGTTTTTTTTATTTTCATAATTTTTAATTTTGTGGAATTGCCTAAAAAACAATATTCTAAAAAATTTAAAATGGGAAAAATGAAAAATACCACCACATTTTTCATGCAATTCTAAATCAATAATATTTTTAGTAATTTTTCGATTAGATGCATCCGTTGCGAGAAAAAAATTGAAGAGTTTAAAAGTGTTTAAATCTTAGCGAATTTTTTTCTCAAAAATTATACGTTTAGTCAAAAAAGTGTTAAAAGCACTTTTGATCCAAAATTTTGTGCTCTTTTCGAATCCGGTGTCAGAAATAGGGGTTCCCATTTGAAAAAACAAAGTTGACCTTGAAATAACATTGAAAGTTAAATCCAAGGTCAAATCTAAGGTCATTAGTAAATTCCTTGACAAAAGCTACCTCTATATTGACCTTGACCTTGTCCAAAATCAGATCACTTGGAAAATTATTAAAGTGTTCCGGGACTTTTTGGACACCCTGTATAATATATACTTGCGTTGACGCGACCGCGACGCCGGACAGCGAGAGCGCCCCCGAGCATCCCCACCTCACGGTGTTCTCCCACCACGACAGTCTCTCCCACCGGGCGTGGCTCAGATCGAGCGGCTCGGAGCGAGCGGCTCGGAGCAAGAGGGGGCTGACTATCGCAATCAGTCCACTCGGCGCACTGAGCCGAGCTCTAACCTTCATGGAAGGCTACTAGGGAGGCGAAATGAGCGTACGTAGTTGGATTCGCCGCGAAGTATAGGACTCAGATTAATTTGCGATGAATTTTGTATTTTTTAGAGTAACCGGTGTGGAAGAGTGACAGAAACCCTATTAGAGAGAGCGCGTTCCAGGGTTGTCGAGAATTAATAAACATACTTTTGCGAGGCTAGTGATTTTGTTTTTTTTTTACATTTATATTTTTCTTAAGAATAAACTATATATATAAAATGATATATTCGTTCAATAATTATTTAATTTACGTTTAGTGAGAGTTTCGTGATTTGAGTGTCGTGTATAGGGTTGCGAGCGTATTGAGCTCGATTTGTTTAGGGTTGCGCGCGTATTGAGTTTGTTCGTGATTATTGTCTCTGGACGTATTGAATCTAGAGACAACTGGAACACCTCCTCCTACCCCATAGAGAATCCAGATTATTACAAGCTTATTGTTACGGATTTTATACGTTTTACGTTTGCTGCAGGATCTTTTTGCGTCTCTCTCCAAATGCGCCGAAGCACGCTAGATTATTGAGTATGAGATTAAGGGGATGCCTAACTTAATTTTCGCGCTATACTATACCGACGATTCTCTATGTTCTTTGCTAACCTCTAAGGCAAATTTGATTTTTCAAATAATTTTGTAACGGCTTGCTTAATGGCAGTTCTGTTTGCATCAAAATATTATTTATAATTCGTAGAATGTGCGTAAACTTCTTTTTTGGCTGATTTCAATTCCAATTGAAAAATAAGTCAGTATTTTCAGCAATAGGAAATGAAATCAGCCAAAAAAGAAGTCTACGCACATTCTACGAATTATAAATAATATTTTGATGCAAACAGAACTGCCATTAAGCAAGCCGTTTCAAAATTATTTGAAAAATCAAATTTACATTAGATGCTATAGCAGAGAATATAGAGAATTGTCGGTACAGTAGAGCGCGGAAATTATGTTCGGCATCCCCTTAAGGTTGCTTAAATGAAAATGTAGGATATATTGTAAATGCTCGTTTTGTTAACCTAGATACATATTTTTCTGCATATGATCTGCAACTATACTTTTTTATGTAAAAGCCTAATTTACAATTTTAGTAATACAAGGAGTTTGAATCGTTAAGTAGGGCAATAAATGAATTACGTTTTGTGAAAACAGCAAAGAGACATTAAATACATAACCGTGAATAGTTCTCATTCTATACAACTTCTTAAGTCACTGTAATATAAGTTATATGGTTCTTTAAATGGATGTGAAACCCAAGGATATGAGTTTGTCGATTATATCGTGTCAGATTTTTCAAAAAAATTGCTCTCAATTCCTCCACATTCATGCAAAGTATACCTTATTTCAACTTTGAGTAATTTACGTAATTCTTAGGCCTAAAAAAATGTATTATGTTTAATATTTACATATTTTTTAACGCATTAATTCCATAAATTCTAAATTAAAGTAATAGAAATCCAAAACAAATTTTTTGATTAAAAAAGAAGAAGAAAATATCATTGCCATTTCGGTAGATTCCTAACTTCCTCCCTTAATACTTACCCTTTAGATGTTCTAGCCACACTACGCCTCTGAGTTTGCCGTAAACTGGGTTGACGCACATTACTGTATTCAGTAAGTGATTCACTACTTTCGTAACTATCAGTTGATTCTGTTCTACGATATTCTTTTCGAAACCAGTTCACTATAATAATATTCATTCATTATTAATTTTATTATTTGTACAAAATATGTGAGGTTAATTATACATGGATAAAAATTTAGAATATTTTTTCGATTAATATTCATATTTTTTTATATTTTACTCCGTTATACCTGCAGTATTTTGAGAAGGGTATAAAATACTACATATAAAATAAAATACATGCATATATCTTAGTTGCATGATCTTACATTACTATACTGACAGTAAACATGCAATTAGAAATCAATTTAACGATTTTTTTTCAAATTGCTATTTACTGCTAGCAATACCAGGTATATATCATTAAAAACCAGTGTAAATTAACAGGTACAATATGGAAATTATAATGCGGAAAAACACGAAAATACAATATGGAAAATATAAGGAAAGACTGCGATAAGTCTGCCCGTTATATCTGGCCTAAGTATGAAATAAGTATAGAGCGGCGATGGCTTGGTCGGTAGAGTATCATACTCGTAACCGGGAGGACCCTGGTTCGAGCCCGGTCTATACCAAAAACTGAGAGACACCACTGTTTACAAGTGTCTAATAACATCAAAGCTCACGTGGTTCGAATCCCACGTTTAAACGTAAAGTCCAGTTCGTGATGTGCACCCGCTCTCTATAGGTGAGCTGGGCATAAAATATTCCTGCGACCCTGAGGAGCGGCCGATAGAACGGCATGGGCGTACCAGCAGTGAGTTTTTTTCCTCTGCTCCCTCTGCTAGGGAGCCGCTGTTCCTCGTCTGCAGTAGGAGACTAGGGGGTGATATGTCCTGGCGGACACTCGGCGGAGGGAGTACGCACATCACAAATATACACGGTGTGCTTGAAGCTGGAAAACGATTGATGAAAATAAGGAAAAAATCGGCTTGCACAGGCTGATTAAGAATCAAAAGCAGATTCAAAATCCGTTGAGTTTGAAATCCTAGCTGATCCCTTTCGCTATTTATCGTCATTTTTGTGTTTTAAGCGATCAAATGACAGTAGAATATGTCCTTCGACTTTTTTCTTGGAGAGTTTTAGTAATCAAACTTATACAATTTTTTTTTTACTTTTGGGAGATGATATTCTATTAGAATTCATCGTTATGTAAAGAGAAAATTGAATTTCTAACCACATTAAGCTTACCCCAGGACCAACGACGAGGACGTAGTGGTAATATGGCCCTATTTTTTCGCATTTTTTTTAATATTTTGTATTTTTTATTTTTTTATTATTTTTTGTTTTAAAGATATTTTTATAAATGATAAAAGTTTAAAAAGACGAAGCTAAATCAAAATTAAATGTGAAGGGAAGAAAATACGGTTACTGCTTTATGTAATCTTGATGCATAGGAAACATCATAAACGTTGCTAACTTTATAGCGGTCGCAATATTTTAAAAATTCGCGATGAACAGATTCGCCACTTTGTTCGGACCAAAAGCCTAACCCGTAATCATTATCTATATACTTCAAACTATCCTTTACATGAGTAAGAATTACATGAATTTTTAAAGTTTCTGAAAGATTCTCTATGCTTGCTAATGCCTTACTTAGTTCCGATATATAAGGCTCAACTAAAGTTTTAATTTTTCCAGAAGTAAAGCAGCAATCTACAATTTTATTCATTGCTTTATAAGCAGCAATGTAAGGTATAATTTTAAAAATACCCACTTTTTTTATAAATTTCTTCGTCATTAAGTTTATCACCTTCTTTAAGTAATTTTCTACAAGCATTCCCTTCGAAAGCGTCTCCGTGATAATGTTTGGAAATAAGTTTTAATTTTTGGGGCCATAACAATGCTTTTTCATTGCCTAAAAGAGGAACTAAACCATTCCAAAACAAATGCTTTACCAAACCTTGCAAAACGTGCAATTCAGGGATGTCGCACTTTTCTAAAACACACACGTTATCGCCTGCATTGAAGAGAGGAAGATTAATAGTACTGCGAAATTCTCTGCTAAATTTTTTCTTACTGCCAGTAAGCAAGAATTTTTCATAGTCAGCCCTCAAATCCCCGTAGGTTTTTAATTGCAGTTGATTTCCAGTTTCCGAACTATCCGAAATTTTTTTTTTTATATTATGTAATGTAATAAAACAATAAGGGCATGGGTACGAGGCTGATGCAGTTTGCTGTCCATTCACAAGTAGCAGAAGTTTAAAATCTGAAACAAATTTAATGGGATATTATTAATTTTTGTTAAATCGAATAGTAGCTTAACGTTTTCGTACGTTTCTTTTATTTGAGGAACTATGCACAAAAGTATTGATCGATTTACACTAGTAAGCTTACCTCTTTTACTAACACTTCCACCCTCAGAGTAGAGTTTTCTTTTATGATGCAATTTGTATGATTCATCGCGAATAACTTGATTATTTTTGTAATCTTGAATATCATGGGAACATATATTTTCTGAAGTAGGAAAATAATCTTCTGGAAGAATTGTTAAACTTATCTTAAAGGAGCTTTGGCCTCCATCTGCTAAAACTTTAGCTATAATGTTCCCTTTTATTTTCCGATGCTCAATAATTGCTTGAAGAATTTCCTCTGCATCTGCATAAACAATAGGTCAAGGAAGTTTTCCTTTCTCTTTATTCGAGCTGTTTTCACAATCAAAATAATGTACTTCATGTTTATATATCGTTCTCAAAATTTTTGAATTTTCTGACGTATGTTTTGCAAAATGTGATGGGATGGACTTTCTTCCTACATTGAATCTTATAAAATTTGTTATTTTTCTTATTTGGTTGCCTTATTTGGGTCCCCCCGCCCAGAAGCCGGCTGACGGAGGAGCCGGACCTAGTAGTTAGTTGTTAAAAAAAAAAAAAAAAAAAAAAGTGGGAAAGAAAGAACCATGGCTCAGGCAGACAAGGCAGGAGCCATAATTCCTTTCGTGCAAATCAACTTGCATCACTGCAAAAGCGCTACGGCTGTGCTGGCTAAGTGCATGGCAGAGATGCAGACAGGCATCGCCTTGATTCAAGAACCTTGGATCAATGCGAGTGGTAGGGTGGCAGGATTAGGGGGTTGTGGACGGTTCTTCCGGGCGGCCGGGGAAGGGCGGGTACGTACCTGCATTCTCCTAAAAGGCGTGCAGGGGGAGATCTGGCCCCTTCACTGCCACAGCGATCTCACCACAATAATAGTGAAGAGAAGGACGGAGGAAGGAGCTGAGGAGGAGATTATCTTGGCCTCGGCATACTTCCCCAGTGACTCAGCGCACTCGCCACCCCCAGAGGAGGTGAGGGCACTGGTTGAGGACTGCCGCAGTAGAGGCAGAGAGGTTATAGTAGGATGTGATGCTAATGCGCATCACCTCGTCTGGGGCAGTTCAAACTGCAACGACCGAGGCGAGAGGCTCCTGGAGTACCTCTGCACGACGGAGCTTGATATCCTCAATAGAGGCAGGGTTCCGACGTTCAGAGACAGAAGGAGGGAGGAGGTCATTGATATTACACTGGCAACAAGGGGTATCTTCTCGAAGGTACGGGGGTGGAGAGTATCGGATGAGGTCTCCATGTCCGACCACGAGCAGATCCGCTTTGAGCTGGGCGATCTGACCAAGGATGATCAGGCGAGAAGGAATCCCAGAAAAACAAACTGGGACTTTTACTGCAGTCGTCTAAGGGAGAGACTCCCGGACAAAGCAGGCAGGCTGGAGAATATGGAGGAGATTGAAAAGTACTGTGGCAGTATACAAGCAGCCATAGTAGGTGCATTTGAGGATAGCTGTAGACCAATGAAGCGCAAACAGGGCAAAACGACACCCTGGTGGAACCCTAGATTGGGTGCCCTGCGCAAAGAGGTCGGCAAGCTGTTTAACAGATGGAAAAAGAAGAGAGGATCTAGGGAGCTACAGGCTTACAGTAACTGCAGACGAGAGTATAAAAAGGCTCTCGAGGCGGCCAAAAAGGAGGGTTGGAAGCGCTACTGTGAGGAACTCAACAGTATTCCGGAAACGGCTAGGCTGAATAGGATCTTGGCCAGGCCGACCGGAAGCGCTCAGCACCAGATCAGGAAATCCTCAGGGGAGTGGGCGTCTGACAATGGAGAGGCTCTCGAGTGTCTTCTGATGGCTCACTTCCCGGGACTAAACTCTACGGATCCGCCGGAGCAACCTCCAGAGGAGTTCCTCGAACAAGACTGGGATCTGGCGGATAAGGTCATAACTAAAGATAGGATTAGATGGGCCATTGACTCATTCGAACCCTACAAAGCAGCGGGAGCAGACGGTATTTTTCCGGCCCTACTACAAAAGGGCGTGGACTTGCTGTTGGAACCGCTGGGTACAGCCTACAAGGCTTGTCTGGCGCTTGGTCATGTACCGAACGAATGGAAGAAGGCCAAGGTTATTTTTATACCTAAGCCCGGAAAACAGGCTCATGAGAACGTAAAGGACTTCAGACCGATTAGCCTTACGTCTTTCATGCTCAAAACACTGGAAAGACTGGTGGATCGGGAAATCAAGGAGGGGGCCCTGATGACTCGTCCTCTGCACGCTACGCAACACGCGTACAGAGAGGGCAGGTCTGTGGACTCCGCACTTGACGAGGCTACCACCAGAATTAAAAAAGGGATGAAAAAGAAAGGTATGGTATTAGCTGCTTTCCTGGACGTGGAGGGGGCTTTCAACTTCACGACAAGTAGCAGCATATGCCGAGGTGCAGAGAGACATGGTATTCCCAAGTCCCTGATTAGATGGCTACATAACTCACTAGTTGGGAGAGTAGTCCAGGCACAGTGGGGATCCGAGACGAGGGAGGGCCGGGTGTGGGGGGGCTGTCCGCAAGGAGGAGTCCTCTCGCCCACCGAATGGTCCCTCGTCGTGAATGAACTGCTGGTTAGGTTAAATGAGGCAGGCATATACGCGCAGGCGTATGCGGACGACGTCCTGATCCTGATTTCTGGGCAGGACGAGTACACAATAGTAGGCCTAATGAACTTTGCGTTAGGCATCGTGGAGGCTTGGTGCAAAGAGGTTGAACTGTCTGTAAATCCTGAGAAGACAGTACTGGTCAACTTCACCACCAGATATAAGGTCAAAAAAATGGATCCCATTAAGCTATTCGGGAAAACATTCACTTTGTCCCATGAGGCAAAGTACCTGGGAGTGATTTTCGACTCGAAGCTGAACTGGAGCAAACACTTGGAAAGCAAGAAAGCTAGCTTTACGGCTGCTTTCTGGGCTTGCAGGAGAGCTTTTGGAGCTACCTGGGGATTAAAACCCAAGATGATCCTATGGCTCTACACGGCGGTCCTCAGACCAAGGCTCTTGCATGGGGCCATTGCTTGGTGGCCTCGTTGCAAATTAAAAACAGGTAACTTGCTCCTAGATAGATTGCAAGGGATGGTGACAAGGGGCATTACTGGAGCTAGAAAGTCCACACCACTGAAAGCTTTAGAGCTGGTGTTGGGCCTCCCACCCCTTGAGACTATGATAAGGGCTGCGGCACTTAAGGCGAAGATCAGGGTTTCTAAGGACTGGCACTTACACGAGGATGCGGAGATCGTCAATTCAATTGCCATGTATCAGAAGCGGAGTGTTAAGCTAGATAAGGTAACCCGCAACTACAGATTCGAAAGGAATTTTGAGGTTGCGGATACACATCAGGCGACGGAAGGGAACCACGTATATAAATGGTTCAAGGACGGTTCGAAAAACGAACTGGGTGTAGGTGCGGCGGCGTGGCTAGAGGGGAGCAGTAGGGAGATTGTTCTCTCACTAGAACCCCACGCCACGGTCTTCCAGGCGGAAGTCATAGCCATAAAAAGTTGCGTGACAGCCATGCTCGAGGAGGAGTGGACAAATCGGAAGGTTGTCATACACTCCGACAGCAGGGCTGCCATTGCGGCTCTTAGCAAGGTGACGATCACCTCTTATGAGGTGCTTGCGTGCAGGACATCACTCGATGACTTAGCGAGGAGGTGTGACATTAAGTTAAAATGGGTAGCTGGCCATGCTGGCATTCGAGGTAACGAGAAGGCCGATAGGCTGGCAAAAAGAGGTGCGGCGGGGATCAGAGCAGAGGCCGTCGAGACGGCTATACCAAACTGTGAGATTGATAGCAGAATTCAGGCTTGGATTAGTAAGGAACAGACAAGGAAATGGGATAGGTACCGGGAATGCAGGCACACAAAAGCGTTTATAGCGGAGTCTGCCCCGATAAGATGGGTGAGAGAGATGATCACTCTCCCCAGAAAGGTTATTAGGAAGGTAGTGGAGTGGCTGACGGGACACTGCGACCTGGCACACTTCAAAAATAGGATAGGATTAGGTGCTGAGAATACCTGCAGACTTTGTGGTGTGAGTGAGGAAACCCCCTTACACCTCTTGTGTCTATGCCCCAGGCTGATGGGCGGTAGGCGCGGGGTGTATGAGGAGTGGATTCTCGAACCGGAGCGGGTCTGCTCTATGGGGCTCAGCAGGTTTCTTAGACTGGTCGAATATATAGGGAGGTCGATAGGGAATGAATGATGAGGAGACCGAGCGCAAAGGGCCAATAGGCCTAGGTGCATCACCCACATGTCCCCGCGAGGGGCCGTGGGTGCGTTTCCGCTCTGACATCGACTATCGACTATCGACTATTTGGTTGCCTGAAACTCCTAAATTGTCTCTAAAGTTATCTAAACTTTCTTCATTAAATGAAAAATTTTTTTCAATACTCGGATTTAAAACAATTTTTGTCTTTCGACCCTCAGTAGATAAATCTAAACTAATATTTGTATGTTTCTTAGCTTCCGGGGAAGCAGATTTAACTTTTTTTTAAGATACTAGAGACAATTTGATCTTTATTTTTTTCAGAAATTTTATCTATAATGTTTAACAAATTTTCATTTCCATTTTTACAAACATGACGTATACCCTTTCCAACCTCTTGAAAACATTTATTACACATATTAATAGAAGTTTTACTTGTTGTACTCTTTACTGGTAAGTCGGAAAGTTCGTTTGTGGCCGAAGATATTTTAGTAATGATAACATTTGTTAAATCTCTTTGTGCCCTTTACCCTTCTCAACTTTTATGTGACCTTTGTATCTAGCAGTCGAACATATGTAACAATCACACGCATTATTATTATTACGAGTCTCTTTTCGTGTAGTTAAATCTGTGTAGCTCGGAATTTTCTGTAATGGTCTTTGAAATTTGCCCTTTGCAGCATTGAGTAGAGTTGTAACAAAGGTATTGCTCGACAGCGCGAGCAATAGCTTTGTTATAAATTTTAAGTCGGTACGCAACGCGCGTATATTTAGCATATACTTGCGTTAGCGCAACCGCGACGGCCGGAGAGCAAGTGTGCTCCCGAGCGTCCCCACTACGCGACGCCTTCCCTCCCGCGGGAAGACGTCGTCATGACAACCGGTCTCTCCCACCGAGCGCACCTCTAGTCGAGCAGCTCGAAGCGAGCGGGAGCTGACTGCCGCGAGCAGTCCACTCGGCGCACTGAGCCGAGCTCCAACCATAAGGGGAGATTGTCGCACGTAATGAGTGCGTACAATTGGGCTTGCCGCGATCTGTAGAGAATCGATATTTGCGTTGCGATAAAAGTGTATGTTCTTTTTCTGTGTTTTTAGAATTACCGATGCGGAGGGCAGGACGAAGCCCTATTGATGTAACGAACGAGCGCGCTCGATAGATTAAGCGAATTTGGTTTTTTTGTATTATTTTACTTTTAACTTCTTTTTCATTATTAATAAAAGTGTCGAATAGTTTTAATATAAATACAAGTGTAGAGAGTTATTTATTAAGTTATTTATCCTCGCATAGTAAAAAATCCGTATTATTATTGAAAGTACCCGCGTAAAGGGGTTTGCGAGCGCATTGAGCTCGTTTCGTATTAGAGTTGTGCGCGTATTGAGCGTGACAGCTAGGGGTTGTAACAGGCGTACTGAGCCTGTTCGCGAGTAGTACTCCTGAACGTATTGAGTTCAGGCGTAACCGGGATGCCTCCTGCTACGCCATAGAAGACCCGATTGTTACATGGCACCCGAACAGGCTATGGTGGTTAAGGAGGTTGGTTTAGGGTTAGGTTTATGTTAATTTTGTCAAGTGCCGCAGTAGCCAGTGCCGTATAATATAAAGTTTTTTTTTGTGCTCTTTTCATTTTGATAAAATTTTTTTTATTTTTTGTGGTCTTACTAAGAATAATGCCGGATTTTTTTAACGAATTTGGTTCCGAGTTTCGGCTGCGGGGCCGGTTCAATCAAGTAGAAGCAAATGTGGAAGAACTGTTAGAGACTGTGTTCGACCAGCAAGAAGCGCTGGGGCACTTCCACAAAGAGATAGAAATTTTAAAGGCAGAGAACCACCTATTAAAAAGGCAGTTATTAAACGTGGCAAGGAGCACTACGGCATGCATGACAAAATTAGAGGAGCGAATCTTAGCGATTGAAAAAATGATCGATGAAGTTACGGTAGCGTTTAGTAAATTAAGATTAAATTAGGATATTTAGAATAGGCATAGGCAGCGTTGCAATTTAACATAGTTTTTATTAGTATGCGATTTTTTTTTGTTATGCGATAAGGCGCAGGAATGAGCGCAGAGGAGAGAAAATGTTTGCGGACGGGCATCAAATAAAGTAGATAAATTTCGAAAAGCCATAGCGAGGCGGTTTTGTTTTTTTAATTTTCTTATTTTTTTTTCTTCGTGCGTGATAAATATCCCGAAAATACCCGCACGCATCGATGTTATTATAATCTCGCGGAATTAATTTTTTTTTTTTTGTTTTGAATTAAAATTTTTTTTTGGATTTTGGATTAAGATAATTTTTTTTTCGGTTTCTTAAAATTAATTTTGCCCATAAAGAATTGAAATATCTGGGTCACGACGTAGATGAATTTGGAGTACGAACAGATCCAGATAAAGTAGCCGCTGTGCAGAAAATACCAGCACCAAATAATCCAAAAGAATTAAAAAGATTTTTAGGAATGATTTCTTGGTATCGGCGTTTTATACCGAACGTTGCAACAATGACAACGCCGTTACAAGATCTCTTGAAGAAAAAGGCACAGTGGCAATGGAAAGATGCGCAACAACATGCATTTCTAGAAATTAAAAAATGTTTGACGAATGCACCAATCCTCGCTTATCCGGATTGGAATTTACCGTTCACTTTAGAAACAGATGCAAGTCTAGAAAGCCTAGATGCAGTTTTAACACAGAATGATGGAGAAAACGAAAAGGTTATTGCTTATGCTAGTCGTTCTTTAAGCAAAGCAGAGAAGAATTATTCAGTAACAGAACTCGAATGTTTAGCTGTTAAATGGGCAATTTGGAAGATGCGTGATTATTTAGACGGATGTCATTTTACTGTACTGACTGATCACCAGGCGTTAAAGTGGCTGAATAGTATAGATAGTCCAGCAGGTCGTCTTGCACGTTGGGCTTTAGAATTAAGCCAATATGGTTTCGATATTTTATATTGTAAAGGCTCTGAAAATAATGTTGCAGATGCACTGTCACGCAACATCTACACCGATCGCAAGCGGATCGGGAGTACAGAATCTGACTAGCGCATTCGACGGACAGCAACAGTATGAGCGACAGCAACAAATCTACGTGACACAAGAGAGTAATTCCACAGCGAAAGTATTGGATCAAATGCGCAAGTGGAATTGCCACTTTGATGGAAAAGATGTCTACTCTTTCCTTGAAAGAGTAGATGAACTTAGACGCGCGAACGACTTTACGGATCATCAGATAATACAAGGATTTCCAGAATTGTTACGTGGAGAAGCACTCCTTTGGTTCCGGAACATAGCTCAAGAAATCACGTCATGGTCGGATTTACAGCAGGCTATACGGGATTTCTATTTACCGCCAGAAGAGACAAGAAACTTGTACGCACGGATAAGAGAAAGGAGACAAGCTGCGAATGAAACAATGTGCGCATACGTTACAGCATTGTCTACAATGATGCGTCGTCACGGGAAGATCGGAGCCGAAGAACAACTGGATAACCTGTATTACAACATGCAACCGGAGTTACGGCTATACGTTAGTCGAGATAGCGTAAGCTCATCGGTAGATTTGATCAAGAAAGTAGAGCGAATAGAGCAAACGCTCAAATTAATAAAGATCGAAGAAAAAAAAACCCCGAAGCGAATCATCAGGCAAAGTTAATGCGGTGAATGATACGCCATACGATAGGTCGAAGGCTTGCTGGAAATGTAAGCAGCAAGGCCATTCGAGACAGAATTGCAGAAATAAATAGCGCAAATTTTGTTCGTTTTGCGGGCGAGATAATGTGTTCACACAAGATTGTGCATGTCATGCGGCACAACCGACGGGAAACGGAGCGCAGGCCGAGACAAATGCAGCGGCAGAGCCTCGGCCGAATTAAAAGATTCGCGCTTATTTGCGAATGTAAATGTTGGTAAACATAAATATAATGCCCTGATCGATACCGGTGCAAATTTCTCATGTGTTAGCCAAATGACAGCAAATAAATTAAAAAGAGTCACGGGTAGAATAAAGAAAATTAAAAGAATAGCGGCTGTAGCTAATGGCCAGCTAGTAAAGATTAATTTTTGCTGGGTCGGAAAAATTAAAGTTTATAATAAAACTACTTTGGCAAAATTATTTATTATACCGGAATTGACTCAGGATTTATTGTTGGGCATGGACATAATAGAAAAGCTAGAACCTTTTTTTTATTTAAATAAAAAACAACTATTACCAACATTTACAGTCCAAGAAATTAGTAACGTATATTATAATATGAAATCGGAGTTACGGCTATATATTAGTCGCGATAGCATAAACTCATCGGTGGATTTGATTAAGAAAGTAGAGCGAATAGAGCAAACGCTCAAATTAATAAAGATTGAAGATAAAAAACCCCGTAATGAATCATCGAGCAAAGTAAACGCGGTAAATGATGCGCCATACGATAGGTCGAAGGCTTGCTGGAAATGTAAGCAGCAAGGCCATTCGAGACAGATTTGCAGAAATAAATGGCGCAAATTCTGTTCCTTTTGCGGAAAGGATAATGTATTCACGCGAGATTGTGCATGTCATGCGGCACAACCGACGGGAAACGGAGCGCAGGCCGAGACAAATGCAGCGGCAGAGCCTCGGCCGAATTAAAAGATACGCGTTTATTTGTGAATGTAAATGTCGGGAAGGTTAAATGCAATGCCCTGATCGATACCGGTGCAAATTTCTCGTGTATTAGCCAAACGATGGTTAATAAAATAAAAAAAACTAACGGTAGAATTAAAAAAATTGTAAGAATAGCAGCTGTGGCTAATGGCCAGCTAGTAAAGATTAATTATTGCTGGATAGGAAAAATAAAAGTTTATAACAAAGCTACTTTGGTTAAATTGTTTATTATGCCGGATTTGACTCAGGGTATATTATTGGGAATGGATATAATAACAAAACTAGAACCTTTTTTTTTCTTTGAATAAAAAACAACTATTACCGACATTTACAATTCAAGAAATTTGTAATGTAAACGACGAAGTAGGGATAAAAGCACTCACTGAAGATCAAAAGAAGAGATTAGATGCTTGGATTAGATGCGAAAAAGAAGAAATGCAGAATATGACAGGATGCACGCCAGTAATCCAGCACAACATCAAGCTGATCGACGAGACACCGATAAAACAGAAATACCGACCGAGGAATCCAGTAATTCAGAAGACTATCCACGAAGAAGTCAAGGAGATGCTGGAGGCAGGGATAATAAGAAGATCAACTAGTCCGACGGGACGGGAAAATGCGTTTCTTCGTAGATTTTCGAAAAGTCAATTCGGTAACAGCCAAGAACGCGTATCCATTGCCATTTTTAAATTCGATGCTCGATCGTCTACAAGGAGCTCGTATATTATCATCCATTGATTTAAAAAACGGATATTGGCAAGTGGCATTGGACGAAAAAAGTAAAGAGATTACCGCATTCACAGTACCCGGCTTGGGACTGTTTGAGTTCAACGTGATGCCATTTGGATTGCATTCTGCAGGCGCAACATTTCAACGGCTCATGGATATGATTATCAGTCCAGATATGGCCGAAAACGTATTTATATATCTGGATGATATCATAATAATTTCCGAAACCTTCGAAGAGCATATGAAATGGCTAAAGATGGTTTTCGAGAAATTAAAGAATGCAAATCTGAAACCGAATTGGGAGAAATGCAATTTTGCCCGTAAAGAATTGAAATACCTGGGTCACATCGTAGATGAATTCGGAGTACGAACAGATCCAGATAAAGTAGCCGCTGTGCAGAAAATACCAGGACCAAATAATCCGAAAGAATTAAAAAGATTTTTGGGAATGATTTCTTGGTATCGGCGTTTCATACCGAACGTTGCAACAATGACAACGCCGTTACAAGATCTCTTGAAGAAAAAGGCACAGTGGCAATGGAAAGATGCGCAACAACATGCATTTCTAGAAATTAAAAAATGTTTGACGAATGCACCTATCCTCGCTTATCCGGATTGGAATTTACCGTTCACTTTACAAACAGATGCAAGTCTAGAAGGGCTAGGTGCAGTTTTAACACAGAATGATGGAGAAAACGAAAAGGTTATTGCTTATGCTAGTCGTTCTTTAAGCAAAGCAGAGAAGAATTATTCAGTAACAGAACTCGAATGTTTAGCAGTTAAATGGGCAATTTGGAAGATGCGCGATTATTTAGACGGATGTCATTTTACTGTACTGACTGATCACCAGGCGTTAAAGTGGCTGAATAGTATAGACAGTCCAGCAGGTCGTCTTGCACGTTGGGCTTTAGAATTAAGCCAATATGATTTCGATATTTTATATCGTAAAGGATCTGAAAATAACGTTGTAGATGCACTGTCGCGCAACCCTATTGATGTGAACTCGATCAATAGTGGAAATGATGAAAAATGGTACGCCCGTACATTTAGATTAGTTACCGAAAAACCAGAAGATTTTCCAGATTTTTGTATTAAAGGAGATAGATTATTTAAAAAAATTCTGCACACTTTGGACTTCAACGAAATAGAAAGCGGAGAAGAATGGAAAATGTGCATTCGAGAAGATGAGAAAGATCGAGTGTTGAAAGAAAATCACGATTTACCGACGGCAGGCCACCTTGGCATCGCTAAAACCATTCTTCGTTTAGCTGAAAAATTCTATTGGCCTGGAATGTTTCGTGAAGCAAAAGGGTACGTCCGATCTTGCAACAATTGCCAAAGATTTAAAACTGCACAACAGGCGCCGGCGGGGCAGTTAAAAGCTACTTGTCCCGGCGACCCGTGGGAGACAGTTTCAATTGATCTCGTAGGACCATTACCTCGATCCAATAATGGTTTTACGCAAATGTTGGTTATGCAAGATGTTTTCACGAAATGGATCGAATTGCGACCAATTAGAAAAACAACAGCGACGGCAATTGTTAAAGGCGTGCAAGAGCAAATTTTGCTCAGATTTGGTTGTCCGAAAACAATATCAACCGATAATGGCAGGCAATTTACGTCTCGTGAATTTAAAAACTTACTCGAAAATGCAAAAATAAAACATAGGTTAACACCTCCGTACTCATCGCAATGTAACGCAGTTGAGAGGGCGAATCGTACTGTAAAGACAATGATAAAACAGTACATTACAGGTTCTCAAAAAACCTGGGACGCACATATACCCGAAATAGTATTTGCATTAAATACTGCACACAGCGAATGCACCGGATACACACCCGCCTACTTGGATTTCGGTAGAGAGTTAATATCTGCCGGATCATTAGAGCAAGAAGAGAGAGGGAGTGTAAAAAATTCGTTTGAAAACCGGATAAAAAACTTGCAGGAAGCTTTAGATTTGGACAAAGTCAACGCCGCAAAAAGCTTCCAAAGACAAGAAAAATATTACAATCTCCGCAAGAGAGAATGGAAGCCGAAAATCGGCGAACAAGTTTTAAAAAGAAATTTTGTCTTGTCCGATAAAGCCGAAAATATTAACGCAAAGTTGTGCGAAAAATATATCGGTCCGTTTAAGGTCTTTAAAATAATTTCTCCAGTTATTTTTGACCTTAAAAACAATGAAAATGTGATTATTCGTCATGTTCACATTAAAGATTTGAAACCGTTTGTGTCGACAGACGAGTAATAGATCTAAGGGTTAATGAACCCTAATGTACATATTGTATATAATGTACATATACTGTAAATAATGCGAAATACGGCCGTTAGGATTAAGGAAATCAATGTTTACAATTTTGCGGATAAAAGGAGACCCCGAATTGCGCGAAAGCCAGTAGCAATTCGGCAAAATGGATCGGCAGTACCTCGAAGATTTTGAGAAGTGGTTGGAAGGTCGAGGGCCACCGCCCGGCGAGGAAGAATACGTCCCTGCAGGAATTGCAGGAACATCAACTGCAGTAAAAGAATACATCCCGACGTCGAAATAAGAGTTGGAGAAGAGAAGCGCATTCTCATTGCCTGCCATATCCAGGGAACGGTTAGTAGCCAAGTGGCAAGCGGCAGCGGCACGACGAACAGCCGCAAAAATTACAAACGCAACAGAAACAACATCCACAACACCATCAAGAGAATTATCAACGGATGCAGCAACAACAGCAGAACTACGGCCGACACGGACCATATTAATTCCGTTCGGGCCAGAGGTGAAGGTGCCGCTGGGAGCTCGTAACTTCAGGACCACCATGTGGGGATATCAGTGGCGGATAAAATTTTCGAAGGAGGGAGTACCCCGCTTCATGCCACCAAGAAAGTGAGTTGCTTTTATCCGGAAGTTATGTAATTTTTTTTTATTGTTATTTATGCGTAGCATTTATTTTTTTTTTTTTGATGTAATTAATTTATCTTAAGTTTCATTTTCGTAAAAACTTCGTTTTTTTTTATGGGAGGGGGTAATGTAACAAAGGTATTGCTCGACAGCGCGAGCAATAGCTTTGTTACAAAATTTAAGTCGGTACGCAACGCGCGTATATTTAGCATATACTTGCGTTAGCGCGACCGCGACGGCCGGAGAGCAAGCGTGCTCCCGAGCGTCCCCACTACGCGACGCCTTCCCACCCGCGGGAAGACGTCGTCATGACAACCGGTCTCTCCCACCGAGCGCGCCTCGAGTCGAGCAGCTCGGAGCGAGCGGGAGCTGACTGCTGCGACTGCTGCAGTCCACTCGGCGCACTGAGCCGAGCTCCAACCATAAGGGGAGATTGTCGCACGTAATGAGTGCGTACAATTGGGCTTGCCGCGATCTGTAGAAAATCGATATTTGCGTTGCGATAAAAGTGTATGTTCTTTTTCTGTGTTTTTAGAATTACCGATGCGGAGGGCAGGACGAAGCCCTATTGATGTAACGAACGAGCGCGCTCGATAGATTAAGCGAATTTGTTTTTTTTTTGTATTATTTTACTTTTAACTTCTTTTTCATTGTTAATAAAAGTGTCGAATAGTTTTAATATAAATACAAGTGTAGTGAGTTATTTATTAAGTTATTTATCCTCGCATAGTAAAAAATCCGTATTATTATTGAAAGTACCCGCGTAAAGGGGTTTGCGAGCGCATTGAGCTCGTTTCATATTAGAGTTGTGCGCGTATTGAGCGTGACAGCTAGGGGTTGTAACAGGCGTACTGAGCCTGTTCGCGAGTAGTACTCCTGAACGTATTGAGTTCAGGGGTAACCGGGACGCCTCCTCCTACGCCATAGAAGACCCGATTGTTACAGAGTGATATGACAAGTTGTACCAATACTAAAGGGGTACTTTTCATTAGTCAAACAAAGTCCTTAGATATGAACTGTTTGATCAATTTTTTAGTGTTTTTATTCAGTAAAAACTTTTGTGGTTTTGATTTTCCAAATATGATTTTTTTTTCACATGGAGCACACACTTTTTTCTATTATCTTCATGAGAACATTTATTTCCATGGGTGATTTTAAAATTAATTACAATAATGCCGTAATATTTATACGATTTTTTAGAAATATTACAAAAGAAACAATTTTAATCTTTTTAGTAAGGATATACTTATATGATTGAGTATCCAATTTTTTATGTAGAAACAAAATACGAGTATCCACCTAGCGGCAAAAGATTGTAACAGAATGTATCATGTTATTTTTAGAAAATGTTGGATAAAGGTTAAAATATTTCAAAGTAAAAAATTCGCCTTATTCGTATAAAATAACTTTTTGTATTTGTTTATCAAATCTTGCTAACAAAATAAAGTTTTTTAATCTTACCTAGAGATAAGCTAGAAAATTATTTCAATTATAATCATTATGCTTTATAAGTTTCATTTCAAACATCTCTGAGGAAAAAGTTGAAGAGAATGTTCTACTGTCTTTTGATCGCTTAAAACACAAAAATGATGATAACCCTACTGCAAAAAATCACGTGATAAGTCAAGTGATTTATCACGTGATAAATCAGGTGATAAATCACGCCAAAACGTCATCTGACTATGGTAGAAAAAAAAATATGTCCGAATTTCTAAAAATCGGTTAAGTCCATCGCCTGAAAAATTTCTAAGACCTTGAAAAAATACTTTTTCGTAGGACCATGTTTTTAACGCATTTTGGACCTTTTTCTGTCGATATGAATTGTCGAATTTCGTGAGTGTTTTGTGAGGTACCACATAAACTTACATAAACTACATTAATGCCCACGCATTTTGCCCGTTTTGGTCAGGAATGGCAAAAATAAAAAAAGAAGCTATATTATGCTCGGTGAGCAACGAGTTATGCATTTTAGTAGAATTCGTAAATGAAACCGAGCCATCTATATATCATACACATGTATATATATCTATTTATTCTTAACAAGTGATTTTTTGTACAATATAATAACTGAATACTTTCCTTGTTAATTTTTTTATACGAAGGGTCCATAGGCAAAAAATTTTAACATATAAGTATCTATAGAATAAAGAAAGTCATTTGACAAGTTATAAAAAGGAATGAAAGACTCGAAGGGAAAATATTGTCTGATCAAGACAAATAATTGTAAGCGAATTAAGATTTTGAGTCTGTCGCCGGCGAGCCGCTGCTGGGTCGTCCTGATGACGAGCGTTGTTGTCACCTAGACAATTGTGGTCTTCTGCTGGAGCGTGTCCGGTGAAGAATCTGGAAGTTCTCGTAGATAGCGTCTTCGTTGGGTGAGAGGAGGACACAGCACTGCCCTCTCACCTAGCCCTTTCCGGACCGAGAGTCTCAAGTTCTCGTAGAGGAGACCCAGTGACAGAGTCACCGATGAGCTAGGCTCATTGAGCGCGGCTTAGGTTAGGCAATGCTGACGCGCGCGAGACGGATAGCCATATTGGCTATCGGGAGGGATTTTTAGGCCTCTGACGGGCGCGGACGTGCGTATGCGAGGAAGCAGCGGTTCTGAGAAAGCTACTGTGAAGCAGCAGCCACAGCGGAGGGAAAGCGAAGCCAACTGCCAAAGACCAGCGAGCGTCTACGGTACCGTAAGTACCGCCAGACTCTTTTTGTCGCGAGTGCGGGCGAGTACCCGGCAAGGAGCCGAGGAACGCCTCGACTCCATGACAAAGTGTTGCCCAGCGCGCGCGTTCGAACTTTTCTCTCTTTCTCTCTCTCACAATTCGGGCGTATAGGCTCTCGCGCGGGCGAGAGTCGTGGTTCAGGTGAACGAGCCGCACGACAGCAAAGTGTCGCGGACCCAGGGCGCGCGCCCGAGGCCAGAACGTTTGTAAACAGCGCGGAGCAGGAAAGCGGCCGGTTCCGAATACGAGTTGTCGTCTATGCGAAGCAAAGTCGTTGCTCCACGTCGATTGCGAGTCGCGCGATCAGCCGGCGAATTCTCGGCGCGGCCGGGAATTTGTGTTCGCTCGCAGCTCCGCTCGGCAACGTTCGGGCGCGTTTGGCGCTGTCGGCCTACGCGATCGGCACATACTAACTTTCCCGAGACGCGGGTCTATGTATTTTATCTAACAAAGGCAATAAAGGCCTCAGAAATTTATTCTACTTGGTCGTGTCATTTCTTCCGGTTGTCCGCAGGACTACTCGACATCTAGCGAATAATCTATTATCCTCTGTTTAACCTCTCGGATACCGTTACTCTACCGTGCAGCTGAGCGGCCAGGATTAGCTGTCAGTCAGGACAACAGCAACGCGAGCGCAAGAGACGCGCTCGCTATCAGCACGCAAGTACTGAAAGCGGGAGTACAGCTGTACTCTCGCGTTGTAAATGGGCCGTGGCGACACGAGCTCGCCGTCGGGTGCTCGCGCGCACCCCGAGGTAAGATCCTCGCGGGGCTCTCATACGTGCCCCATTGCACTTGCCTCATGGGGAAATAAGTCTTCTCTACAAGACAAACACAAGAAAATAACCCCGTTGCAATCTTTAAATATTTATAAAAAAATATTAAAATTATAAACTTGTTTTAATCGACCAAGTTTGAGCGAGACAGGAATATCTTCAGTTTTCAATTAAACTTATTCAAAGAAAAGCTACATTTGTTCAGTTTATTTAATAGAAAAATAAAATAATTATTAAATATAAACAACTTTTTATTATTTTTAAACAAATTTTATTTATTAAATAAACAACGTTGTCCTTTATTTTCGAACAAAACAGTTATAAGGGCTCGATGTAAAATCATAAATAATATTTAATTAGTTTGTGGTCAATAACATCACTTCAATTGTAACTTAAAGTTAGCATTTTATTAAATAATATGAGTTAAAATTTTGGCTTTCATATAACTTACAGTTGCAACAAATATACAACAGTTTTTTATGGGACTACACTTAAATTGCAGTAGCTCGTGACATTTAGTTTATTAGTGTATATATTATGTAAAAATAATAAGCAGTTCTTACCTATTCCACGTATCTTTAAACGTGCTATTTTTCGTGATTTGCGGATATTAAACGATGGCTCACTAAGATCTAAATTTTTTTCACTTTGCCTAGGTGTTAATGCATGATGTTTCTTTCTTATATTTCCCAGTGGGCTTTGACTAATTTTAATATTTTCATCACTCAGTTCAGTTTCCAGTAAGCTCTGCAAAAAAATGACAGTAGTAAATTGATTTGTGGATACTGGGATGTTTAATTGTTCTGTTAAGGAATAAACACTACAAAAAAGTACCATAAAAGTCCTTTCTCAAAAATTAAGGATTCAACGTTCGAGTCCAAAAAAAGAAATATTGGATCTTAAATCTAATCAATCCGGTTGTTGCGGATCGTAATAAAGAGAGCCGAAGCGGTGAGCCTCCTGGCAAGCATCTGGCTTACAGACAAGCGAACTAAACGTGCGAAAAAGCCATTTCCAGCCTTTGTTTTGCTTTTAGTTTCGTCTCCAGAAAACGCACCGCGGCCATGCGGCGGCCCTCGGTCATGTACGCAGACCGAGCGCACGCGGGGTCAACCCTCATAAAAATCGGCGCGGTCAAGCCTTTGCCGACCGGGAAAAACCCGAGCGCGCCGCAGCGGAAAACAAAAAAAACTCAGACACGGAGGGCTAAAAGGCACGTAGGAAAATCGTCTGCTTCAACATCTGTTAATCGTATAAAAATAAAAAGTGACCAAGCCATCCGCGCGCCAAATGTATAAAGAAAAGAATACGACAAATGTATTAGTTTTATATATCTAGTATATAAGTGTGCAAAAGAATGTAGATTCTTACTTGAGGGTCAGCCAATCGTCGCAAATTTCCGCGCAAATAAATTTTTTACTTAATGAAAACGGAGTACGGCCGAAAGATCAAGCCGCTTGTAGCGTGTTGCAACGTTTGAATCTCCCTTCTCTCAAAATTCGCTTGGAAAGCCGTATGGCGGCTGCGTTGCAGCGCCAAGGCTGGACGCTACAGCTCAAGGATCTATCGAGCGGGGATTGATTCTTGAGGCTGATCGACCCGCTGGTATTAATTCCATGATAGACGGTCTACGGCTCGGGGACAGCGCACGCGCTACCTGAGGCCGCTCGGCGAACCCCAAGTGAAGACGAAAGGAGTAAGGGAGAGAGGGAGAAAAGGAAGAACGAGAAGGAGGAGCGAAACCAGAGAGAAAGCGGAAAAGGAAAAACATCCTTCGCGTTGGGCCCTACAGGCCACGCCCGGAAAGCACCGGGGTAATCGCGAGGGTGGGAGACCGGACCGAGGGCGGAAGAGGGAAAAATGAAAAATGCGACGGCAGACTGACTTTCGAGTTCGACCGAGCAAGTTCTCCTTCCTTTGTAAACTCTGTGTAATCTTTGCACTTTCAAACAAATTAAAGACTTTGTAAAAATCAATTGTGTTCGCTATTTGCTCAACCTGTCCCCAACAACTGGTACCCCTGGTGGGACACTTTCAAGCAATTTGAGCAAATTGTTGACTAGTTGATCAGACACGAGCCTTGTAAACTTCATTAACACTTTGTTCACCATGACACCGAGACTATTGAAGAAAAGAGCAGCTGCAGGAGCTGCAAAGCAGACGTCGGCACAAAAAAGGGCCCGACTTCAACCTGAGGACCAACCGCCGGCAACCGAAGGCACCCGCAGCCGCGACCGCGGTCGGACGACCGCCTCTGCCACCAGACCATCGACGCCGTCCCCAACACCGCCGGAACGAGAGCCGCCTCTTCTACGTCATCACGAGGCCGCCCTAACGCGGGAGTCCTCGCCAGCCTTGATGCAGCAGTCTACCGAGCCGGAGCGCAGCAGAGTATTACGCGGCATACGAAGTAGCAGTGGTAGCGGCATGAAAGGTACAGCTGTGCGCGTGCGCGAAGGTCTCAGCGTCGAGCCAAAGGATGCGAGCGCAGCGTTAATAGAAACGGTGACTAGTTTAATCGGCTCTATTCGCGATGCGGCGATAAGTGAAAGCGGCTCACGAGCAAGTGGCCAGCTAACGTATTTGAAAGAACTGCCCGAATTTAGAGGAAATCCGTTAAAGTGGACCCATTTTGAGGCTATGTATCGCGAATCAACTCGTAATTACGGCTATACAGATCGCGAAAACCTTGCGCGTTTACAGAAAGCTATACGGGGCAAAGCGGCGGACCGAGTAGGCACGTTGTTAGACACAGCGGCGGACCCCGATAAAGTAATGGAGTCGCTCAAAATGCAGTTCGGTAGCAGATCCGCAATCGCCAATACCATATCTGAAGATATATACCGACTATATTCGTTAAAAGAAGGCCGTTGTGACATTGTGACGTTTGCGACCGGTGTCAGCAACGCCGTAGCCGCCTTCAAGTCGGTCGGCATGGCAAACTACTTGGCGGATATTAATTTACTGCGGAGCGTCATAGAAAAACTGCCCGGCAATTTAAAACAGGCTTATTGCGATTATGCAGCTAGTGTTGCGGATAGTGACGGAACAAATTTAGAAAAATTGGCCAAATTTCTAGAAACAAAGGCGCAAAATAAAATCAAATCAGGCATCCTAGAATTAGAAGCGGCAAATTCGCGTAGTCGCGATGTTCATCGTTCACGCCGAGAACGCAACGAGCCGAAACGAGACAAAGACCGATCGCGAAGAGAACGGGAGTACGACGCTCCAAAGAAACGAAGAGACGCGCAACAAATCGAGTACGTTTTTACGTCTACGGAGAAGGCGCGATCGGTGAGCCAAGAAAAAGAATCTGCCCGAAAAGACGCGTGCGTATTTTGCCATCGCGGTTCTCATGTCATCACCGAGTGTGGTAAATTTTCGAGAGAAACCACGCACCGGAGGTATTCGGTAGCCAAGCAACTGCGACTTTGCTTTCATTGTTTAAGAGGTGGACACATGTCGCGCGAATGTCCAAAATTAGACGGGTGCGAAATTTGCAAAAAAGCGCATCATGTAAAACTGCACATGAGTGAGCGGGAGCGTAATGCAAAGAACGGAAACGCGGAACGGACCGCGTTATCGGCTTCAAACCCACGCGATCGCGAAGGACAAAATAAACTTAGTACTGCATGACTAGCATCGCGTAAGGGTCTGCTTAAAATCGTACCGGTGAAAATCAAAGGGACGGAGGGCCGGTCAATCAGCACATTCGCGTTATTGGACGGGGGCTCTACCGTAAGCATTATCGACAAAAATTTGGCCGATGAAGTGGGGCTTCATGGAGAGCGTGTCGATATGTCCGTGAATGGGTTATGGGGCAGCACGATTTGCGCGAGATGCGAGCGCGTAATTTGTGTAGTGGAAGGTTCGCGCGGGGCCCAAATCGTCGAGCACGCATTGACAGTATATAATTTATCGTTACCATCTCAAATTGTTCCGTTGGATGTAGTGCAGCGCGTAAATGCCTTATACAACGTTGATTTGTCGAAGCATCAAGACGCGAGACCTAAAATACTGTTAGGGCAAGACAACTGGCGTCTTCTAGAAACGGATGCGTCTCAAACGATCCCTGGGACAGGTCTCGTAATTTCTCGCTCGCTGTTAGGATGGACCGTACACGGGTATCTAGAGGACAAGGGGCGAGCAGCTTGCGGCTTGCAGGTACATGCAATTTGCTGCACAACTGAAACGTACGGGGAGGCTAAAGGCGCGGCGTTGTCCGAGTTAGAGGAATTAATAAAAGGCTACTTTGCCTCGGAAAATCTAGGGATTGGGGCGCGAGAAAATAGCAAAGAGGAAGAAGATCGCGCAATAAAGATTTTACGGGAAACTACGCGAAAAAAAGGAAACGCGTGGGAAACGGGCCTGTTATGGAAAAGCGACGCGTGGCCCAAAATTGATACGAAAACCACGGCTTTAAAAAGACTTCGCGCGGTGGAACGAAAATTGGATCGCAATCCGAAATTGGCTGCGTTGTATTACAATGAAATGGACCGGTTAATTGAAAATGGGTACGCGATAAAGGTAAAGAGCGAGGACAAACCGCCGCGGGAGCGTTACATATCGCATTTCGGGGTAGAAAATAAAAATAAGCCCGGAAAGGTGCGCCTAGTCTTCGACGCGGCGGAAAAAAACGGACGGCGGCAGCATGAACGACATGCTAGATACCAGGCCGGACCTTCTCGAATCACTTCTCGGCGTTTTGCTGCGCTTCCGATTGCATCAATTCGCTGTAGCTGCCGACATAAGGGAAATGTATTTGCGCGTAAACGTAATTGAGCGAGATCGAGCAGCTCAGCGTTTTTTATATCGAGGAGCAGAGCGGCAACTAGCACCGACCGTGTACCAAATGAATAGTTTGATTTTCGGCTCAACTTCTTCGCCGTGCAGTGCCTTGTATGTGAAAAATAAAAATGCAGAGAAATTCGCTCGCGATAAACCCGAAGCAGCTACAAGCATTATCAAAAATAACTACATGGATGATTATCTAGCCAGTGGAAAAAGCGTAAAAGAAATGCAACGATTAGTTCGCGACGTAAAGCAAATAAACGCGCAAGCAAATTTTATAATGCACGGGTGGGCGTCAAACGATCCGGCCATAGTGAAGGACATGGGCGAAGAAAATAAATTAGGCAGCGAACAACAGGCTACGTTATGTAATCGAGAACAGCGCGTTCTTGGTTTGTACTGGGATCGAAAAGAGGATAGCTTAAGATTTAACGTAGGTATACAAAAAATTCGTGCCGCGCTAATGAAGGGCGAAGATCGACCAACAAAGCGCGAATTTACCAGCATTGTTATGTCCGTGTACGATCCTCTTGGCATATTGTCCCCCTTTCTGCTTAGCGCCAAGCTGATAATGCAGGACGTCTGGCGTAGCGGCGTGGAATGGGACGCGAAAATTAGGGAAGAAGAATTTGCGCGATGGGAGCAATGGCTAAAGAATTTAATTGAGATACAAAAATGCAGCATTCCACGTTGCTTTATTTCTTTCGGCGCAGACTATACGAGAACGCAACTCCACGTCTTTTGCGATGCCAGCTTACAAGCCTACGCAGCCGCGGCTTACCTGCGGACCGAATCTTGCGACGGATCGATTTGCGTTTCTCTAATTATGGGGAAAACTCGAGTGGCGCCTACAAAGCCAACGACGATTCCCCGCCTCGAACTGCAGGCAGCAGTACTCGGCGCGCGCATGGCCACCACCATTTCCACCGAACTTGATATTTCGATAGACGGAAAGATTCTCTGGTCTGATTCGACAACGGTTTTGCAATGGATACGCAACGGGCCGCGCCTAAAACAAACCTATGTAAGAAACCGTTTAGGAAAAATTGGGGAAACAACGCGTATAAATGAGTGGAGGTGGGTGCCTACGAAATTAAACCCCGCGGATGATGCCACGCGCCCGTCAAAAGAACCGTTGCGGTCAACAAATCGCTGGCTTGTCGGCCCAGAGAAGCCGCTGGGCGCGTTAGAAAAACGACAAATTAACAAATTAGAGGCGCACAAAGAATTTATCGGTACCGCGTCGGCACATATCGTGGAAACTTCCGGAAGCAAACGAAAACTCGGCTGGTACGGGGCTCTTACCTTAGCCAGCAAAATGAAAGAGACGCTCAATCGTTGGTACGCAAAAGAAATGAGCAAGCGCGGGAAGTCGGTATCGCCGCGGAGATTAAATGAAATCAAAAACAGATCGAACATCGAAAAATGGAATGACGCGGCGGATTTTTGGTACAAAATAATTCAGTCGGCATGCTTTCCAGAGGAAGTACGAGCGTTAAAAAAAGGAAAATCTATACCAAAAGGCAGCAAAATGAAAGGGTTGCTACCATTTTTTGACGAAAACGGAATCGTAAGGGCCGAAGGACGGATTAAAGTAATTGGTGATACCAATGTGACGTTCCAACCAATTATTTTAGATGCGCGACACTTTGCTACGAAGTGGCTTATAGCTTCATATCACCGTCGATACGCGCACACCAACAACGAAACGGTCGTAAACCAGTTAAGGCAACAATTTTATATTGTCGGGCTTAGGAGACGACTACGGTCGCTAGCGAATAACTGCATAACTTGCCGCTTACGCCGAGCAAAACCCCAGAATCCGGTAATGGCCGATTTACCTAAGAGTCGCGTAGCCTACAATCTCAGACCTTTTACGCACTGCGGAGTCGATTATTTCGGTCCTGTGTTGGTTAAAATAGGCAGGCGTCACGAAAAAAGATGGGGTGTCCTCTTTACATGCATGACAACTCGGGCAATACATCTCGAAGTAGCACATGGTTTAAGCGCGAGTTCAGCTATTATGGCCCTGCAAAGGCTCGCAGGGCGGCGAGGGTGTCCGCGAAAAATATACAGCAATAACGGGACAAATTTTACAAAAGCCAGTAAAGAACTTCGGGACGCGGTATTAAACATTGAAACCGAAAAATTAATAAGCTACGGAAACGAACAGGGAATACAATGGTATTTTAATCCACCAGACGCTCCGCACATGGGGGGAGCCTGGGAGAGGCAGATTCGGTCGGTAAAAACTGCATTAAATTACACTCTCAACAGTCGAGTCCCTTCCGAAGAAGAACTTTTAACATTGCTTATCGAAGCCGAACACATGATCAATTCGCGCCCGCTTACACATGTGCCAGTAGATCCGCGAGACGAAGAAGCGCTCACACCAAATCATTTTTTAATAGGTTCGTCGTCAGGACATTTACGGCTGGAGCGATACGAAGCCGAAATTCTAAGCCCGCGAAAAACATTTGAAGTTGTACAATTACTGGCGCAAACTTTCTGGAAAAAATGGCTTCACGAATACCTCCCCACTCTCTTACCAAGGAACAAATGGCATGCTGCGCAAACACCGTTAAAAGTCGGAGACATTGTTCTAATCAGCGATTATCAAGCGCCGCGAAATTCATGGAAGAAAGGCAAGATTATCGACGTCTTTCCGAATAGCGCCGATGGAATTATTAGAATTGTTAAACTGCGAACAGGAAAAAGCGAACTCATGCGTCCGGTACACAAACTTATTAAAATTGGCGACACTCAATAAGCCAAAATGAGGATTTTGACGGGGGGAGGATGTTGCGGATCGCAATAAAGAGAGCCAAAGCGGTGAGCCTCCTGGCAAGCATCTGGCTTACAGACAAGCGAACTAAACGTGCGAAAAAGCCATTGCCAGCCTTTGTTTTGCTTTTAGTTTCGACTCCAGAAAACGCACCGCGGCCATGCGGCGGCCCTCGGTCATGTACGCAGACCGAGCGCACGTGGGGTCAACCCTCATAAAAATCGGCGCGGTCAAGCCTTTGCCGACCGGGAAAAACCCGAGCGCGCCGCAGCGGAAAACAAAAAAAACTCAGACACGGAGGGTTAAAAGACACGTAGGAAAATCGGCTGCTTCAACATCTGTTAATCGTATAAAAATAAAAAGTGACCAAGCCATCCGCGCGCCAAATGTATAAAGAAAAGAATACGACAAATGTATTAGTTTTATATATCTAGTATATAAGTGTGCAAAAGAATGTAGATTCTTACTTGAGGGTCAGCCAATCGTCGCAAATTTCCGCGCAAATAAATTTTTTACTTAATGAAAACGGAGTACGGCCGAAAGATCAAGCCGCTTGTAGCGTGTTGCAACGTTTGAATCTCCCTTCTCTCAAAATTCGCTTGGAAAGCAGTAAGGCGGCTGCGTTGCAGCGCCAAGGCTGGACGCTACAGCTCAAGGATCTATCGAGCGGGATTGATTCTTGAGGCTGATCGACCCGCTGGAATTAATTCCATGATAGACGGTCTACGGCTCGGGGACAGCGCACGCGCTACCTGAGGCCGCTCGGCGAACCCCAAGTGAAGACGAAAGGAGTAAGGGAGAGAGGGAGAAAAGGAAGAACGAGAAGGAGGAGCGAAACCAGAGAGAAAGCGGAAAAGGAAAAACATCCTTCGCGTTGGGCCCTACAGGCCACGCCCGGAAAGCACCGGGGTAATCGCGAGGGTGGGAGACCGGACCGAGGGCGGAAGAGGGAAAAATGAAAATGCGACGGCAGACTGACTTTCGAGTTCGACCGAGCAAGTTCTCCTTCCTTTGTAAACTCTGTGTAATCTTTGCACTTTCAAACAAATTAAAGACTTTGTAAAAATCAATTGTGTTCGCTATTTGCTCAACCTGTCCCCAACACAGGTAACATTCTCAGTTTATGATTTAATAAATTAAGTACTAATTTTGATGAGTTTATAATTTGTAAAATGTTTTGCAAATTACAACAGCTTAAACTGAAAAAAGAGGTTAGGTGAATTGAAAAATTGTAACGTGTGGTAATTTTAGTGTAAATAGTATAAATCCTTCTTAAGGAGAGTAATAGTATATTTCGACGTTTCCAACCGATACCTTCAATAGTACTCTTCGTTTTACTCATCGATCACTGTACAGAATTATGTAAGATTTTGCAGACGTATTCCAAATCAAATGTAAAATTATGCTTAGTTCATTTCTTCGTAAAATAATAAGAATAATTGTTTGTTCAACTGATAATTTATATATTTTTTTAAATTTTCACTGGGATATTAGCTAAGCAAAGTTCTACATTTGATTTGAAGTAAAACTGTGAAATTTTACACTATTCTATACAGTAATCGATGAGAAAAACGAACAATATATATACACGGTGTTCAAAAATAACTGGCACGACCAGTATATCCGCGTATAGAATCACAATCGAATCCCTTTTTCTCCTTTGGTGTTTTTCGTAATTAAGGCTAATTATCGAGTTATGGTAAATCAAAAACTCCGATAATTAGCCAATCAGCGCGCAGATTCCAGGGAACAAAAAATTATTTTTAAATATTTTTAAAATCTACCTACAATTGATAACCAACTGTTTAGGTAATTGATCTTAGGCAGCAATCGTAAATAAAATATTTATTTTATTTATGTCAATTATTATAACTAGCAGTGTGCCAGTTTTGATGCCAACCCAACCACCAATACACGCGCTGTAGCTTGGGAACTGGACTAAAAAAACGGGCAAAAGCGGTCGCACTAGATTGCTTCTCTCTCGGGGATCTGTAAATGTTCAGATCCCGAGAGAGAAACGCGCATTGTGCTCGCTTTAGCCCGTTACTGCAAAAAAACGGGCAAAAGCGGGCGCACTCGCTTGCTTTTCTTTCGGGGATCTTAGAGCGAAAAGTTCCCCAAGGAACAGTGAGCGGCGGTGCCACGCGAGTGTGCGTGCCCCTGCCGAAAAATATCAGTGATGAATTTGACACGACATATCAGTTGATTTGTCACCTGACATATCAACTAACATAACAACTGACATATTAACTATCATATATCCTGTTATGTCATCTAATTATTAAGTAGTTAACAAAGATATAATTTAGTCTTATAATTTTGCAAAGTGAGCTTAAGCGTTTTTAAACCGGAACATACAACTCACATGCAATATTATCATTCCATCTGCATGTGCATCTCGTGAACAATAGCATAAAGGAACATGCATGGGATTGTGCGATACTTCCTTAAAAAATTTTTTCTTGCATGGAACAGCAGGATTTATACAGCATTTCGCATGATTTCCTACGGGATAAAAGACCGTGCAAGAAGAAATCACGCAGGATTTTCTTAACGGAAATCCTGAAGGATATTGTCAGCAGGGAAGTGTCGCACAAGCCTATGCATATTTCTTTATACTATTGTTCACGAGATGCACATGCAGATGGAATGATAATATAACATGTGAGAATATTGGAATTGTATGTTCCGGTTTAAAAATACTTGAGCTCAATTTGCAAAATTATAAGACTAAATTATATCTTTGTTAAATACCTAATAATCAAATTATATAACAGGTTATATGACAGTTAATATGTTAGGTGTTATGTCAGTTGACATGTCAGGTGACAAATCAACTGTTATGTCGTGTCAAATTCGTCACTGATTTATCAACTGATTTTTTTCGGTAGGGTGCGTGTCTGTGCGCCGACGCACAGAGGGCTGAAAAAACGAAAAAGTGGGATAAATTCTTATTCCACTGGAAAAGTCGATATATTTTTTTATTTTTACAGTTTATTACATTATCTAACAATATCCGTTTCCCCCAAATGTTTTGGAACATACACAAAAATAGCAGGAAACGTTAAAATATAAAAAAAAATTTCTATGAGCCAACATGAGCGCATAGAAAATTCGCTATACTATGCGAATAATACTTTTAAGAATTAAGAATAATACTTTTTTGAAAACGGATTTTGCCGATAATTGTTTGCAGAAATAAAGAAAAAAATATTTTTTTTATTACTGACGACTCTACATGGTTAAATCACAAATTTAAACAGTCCACTAAACTTTTCTTTGGTAAAAATTCTAATTTAACTATTCAGATTCGATTATAAAAATAAAATTGTTTTTTTAACTGATGCAGCATGATGGGTAAGTTGACAGATATCAAGTTTTTTAATAGTATATTAAGCTACAAGGGCGTAAAGTTTACTTCTCTCACTCGTCTTCGCGAATTCGTGCGTTTTAGCTACTTTCCACACGAGTCTCCGGTGCGAGTGTGTAAAGTCGCTAAAACGCACGAATTCGCGAAGACGAGTGAGAGAAGAAACGCCCGTGTAGCTTACGCTATTTTTTGCAATTGCTTTGCGGAAAGTTAGAAGTAATTGTTACTACACGCGTAAAAATAATTCAGACTAAAATAAAACGATAAAAAGATTCATCACTATTATGTCCGAATTTAAGATTTTTTAAGATTCAAAAAGATTCTCTTTTAGTAAATATCTAAATATTAATTTAAGATCTTTTCGAGATCGTTACTATATACAATATTAGTTAAAATTAATATTAATTTAATACGTTCAATTTTTTCAATATTCCATACATAAGATCTTATAATTATTTTTTTTTCATATGCATTAGCCTAATATTATTATTGTATTAATACAATGATCTCGAAAAGATGTTAAATTGATTTTTAAGCGCTTGTTAATAGAGAATCTTTTTAAATCTTAAGAAATCTCAAATCCCGACATAATAAAGACGAATCTTTTCTCAATAACCAAGATCGTGTTTGGCTTACCTGTAGACGACGTCCCGTCGTCCCGACGGTGTTCCTGGGCACCTGGACATCGTCTGCAGAAGCAGCGCCCGATTTTTTTCTCAATGACCAAGTGCGGGGTGGGCTTCCCTGTAGACGACGTCCCGTCATCCTGAGGGTGTTCATGGACAGCTGGACATCGTCTACAGGAACAGCCCCCAATTTTTTTCTCAATAACCAAGATCGTGTTTGACTTCCTTGTAGACAACGTCCCGTCGTCCCGACGGTGCTCCTGGGCACCTGGACATTCTCTACGGGAACAGCGCCCGATTTTTTTCTCAATGACCAAGTGCGGGGTGGGCTTCCCTGTAGACGACGTCCCGTCATCCTGAGGGTGTTCATGGACAGCTGGACATCGTCTACAGGAACAGCCCCCAATTTTTTACTCAATAACCAAGATCGTGTTTGGCTTTCCTGTAGACGACGTCCCGTCGTCCTGAGGGTGTTCCTGGACACCTGGACATCGTCTGCAGAAGCAGCGTCCGATTTTTTTCTCAATGACCAAGTGCGGGGTGGGCTTCCCTGTAGACGACGTCCCGTCATCCTGAGGGTGTTCATGGACAGCTGGACATCGTCTACAGGAACAGCCCCCAATTTTTTTCTCAATGGCCTAGTGCGAGGTGGGCTTCCCTGTAGACGACGTCCCGTCATCCTGAGGTTGTTCCTGGACAGCTGGACATCCTCTACAGGAACAGCCCCTAATTTTTTTCTCAATAACCAAGATCGTGTTTGACTTCCTTGTAGACGACGTCCCGTCATCCTGACGGTGTTCCTGGGCACCTGGACATCGTCTACAGAAGCAGCGCCCGATTTTTTTCTCAATGACCAAGTGCGGGGTGGGCTTCCCTGTAGACGACGTCCCGTCATCCTGAGGGTGTTCATGGACAGCTGGACATCGTCTGCTGGAACAGCCCCCAATTTTTTTCTTAATAACCAAGATCGTGTTTGACTTCCTTGTAGACAACGTCCCGTCGTCCCGACGGTGGGCACCTGGACATCCTCTACGGGAACAGCGCCCGATTTTTTTCTCAATGACCAAATGCGGGGTGGGCTTCCCTGTAGACGACGTCCCGTCATCCTGAGGGTGTTCATGGACAGCTGGACATCGTCTACAGGAACAGCCCCCAATTTTTTACTCAATAACCAAGATCGTGTTTGGCTTTCCTGTAGACGACGTCCCGTCGTCCTGAGGGTGTTTCTGGACACCTGGACATCGTCTATAAAAGCAGCGCCCTATTTTTTTTTCAATGACCAAGCACGTGGTTGGCTTCCTTGTAGACGACGTCTCGTCGTCCTGAGGTTGTTCCTGGACAGCTGGACATCCTCTACAGGAACAGCCCCCAATTTTTTTCTCAATAACCAAGATCGTGTTTCACTTCCTTGTAGACGACGTCCCGTCACCCTGACGGTGTTCCTGGGCACCTGGACATCGTCTACAGAAGCAGCGCCCGATTTTTTTCTCAATGACCAAGATCGTGGTTGGCTTCCCTGTAGACGACGTCCCGTCATCCTGACGGTGTTCCTGGGCACCTGGACATCGTCTACAGGAACAGCGCCCGATATTTTTCCTAATGACCTAGTGCTGGGTGGGCTGCGTTGTAGACGATGTCCCGTCGTCCTGAGGGTGTTCCTGGACACCTGGACATCGTCTACAAAAGCAGCGCCCTATTATTTTCTCAATGGCCTAGTGCGAGGTGGGCTTCCCTGTAGACGACGTCCCGTCATTCTGAGTGTGTTCCTGGGCACCTGGACATCGTCTACAGAAACAGCGCCCGATATTTTTTCAATCCCAAGTTCGTGGTGGGCTTCCCTGTAAACGACGGTTCGTCGTCCTGAGGGTGTTCCTGGACACCTGGACATCGTCTACAGAAGCAGCGCCCGATATTTTTCTCAATGACGAAGATCGTTGTCGGCTGCCTTGTAAACGACGTCCCGTCGTCCTGAGGGTGTTCCTGGACACCTGGACATTCTCTACAGGAACAGCGCCCGATTTATTTTTCAATGACCTAGTGCGGGGTGGGCTGCGTTGTAGACGATGTCCCGTCGTCCTGAGGGTGTTCCTGGATACCTGGACATTCTCTACAGGAACAGCACCCGATTTTTTCCTCAATGACCTAGTGCGGGGTGGGCTGCCATTTAGACGACGTCCCGTCATTCTGAGGGTGTTCCTGGGCACCTGGACATCGTCTACAGAAACAGCGCCCGATATTTTTTCAATCCCAAGTTCGTGGTGGGCTTCCCTGTAGACGACGGTTCGTCGTCCTGAGGGTTTTCCTGGACACCTGGACATCGTCTGCAGGAACAGCGCCCGAATTTTTTTTCAATGACCAAGATCGTGGTTGGTTTCCCTGTAGACGACGTACCGGCGTCCATAGTGTGTTCCTGGGCACCTGGACATCCTCTACAGGAACAGCGCCCGATTTTTTTCTCAATGACCAAGATCGTGGTTGGCTTCCCTGTAGACGACGTCCCGTCATCCTGACGGTGTTCCTGGACAGCTGGACATCCTCTACAGGAGCAGCGCCCTATTTTTTTCTCAATGACCAAGATCGTGGTTGGCTTCCCTGTAGATGACGTCCCGTCATCCTGACGGTGTTCCTGGGCACCTGGACATCGTCTACAGGAACAGCGCCCGATATTTTTCCTATAGACCTAGTGCTGGGTGGGCTGCGTTGTAGACGATGTCCCGTCGTCCTGAGGGTGTTCCTGGACAACTGGACATCGTCTACAAAAGCAGCGCCCTATTATTTTCTCAATGGCCTAGTGCGAGGTGGGCTTCCCTGTAGACGACGTCCCGTCATTCTGAGGGTGTTCCTGGGCACCTGGACATCGTCTACAGAAACAGCGCCCGATATTTTTTCAATCCCAAGTTCGTGGTGGGCTTCCCTGTAGACGACGGTTCGTCGTCCTGAGGGTTTTCCTGGACACCTGGACATCGTCTGCAGGAACAGCGCCCGAATTTTTTTCAATGACCAAGATCGTGGTTGGTTTCCCTGTAGACGACGTCCCGTCGTCCATAGTGTGTTCCTGGGCACCTGGACATCCTCTACAGGAACAGCGCCCGATTTTTTTCTCAATGACCAAGATCGTGGTTGGCTTCCCTGTAGACGACGTCCCGTCATCCTGACGGTGTTCCTGGACAGCTGGACATCCTCTACAGGTGCAGCGCCCTATTTTTTTCTCAATGACCAAGATCGTGGTTGGCTTCCCTGTAGACGACGTCCCGTCATTCTGAGTGTGTTCCTGGGCACCTGGACATCGTCTACAGAAACAGCGCCCGATATTTTTTCAATCCCAAGTTCGTGGTGGGCTTCCCTGTAAACGACGGTTCGTCGTCCTGAGGGTGTTCCTGGACACCTGGACATCGTCTACAGAAGCAGCGCCCGATATTTTTCTCAATGACGAAGATCGTTGTCGGCTGCCTTGTAAACGACGTCCCGTCGTCCTGAGGGTGTTCCTGGACACCTGGACATTCTCTACAGGAACAGCGCCCGATTTATTTTTCAATGACCAAGATCGTGGTTGGCTTCCCTGTAGACGACGTCCCGTCATCCTGACGGTGTTCCTGGGCACCTGGACATCGTCTACAGGAACAGCGCCCGATATTTTTCCTAATGACCTAGTGCTGGGTGGGCTGCGTTGTAGACGATGTCCCGTCGTCCTGAGGGTGTTCCTGGATACCTGGACATTCTCTACAGGAACAGCACCCGATTTTTTCCTCAATGACCTAGTGCGGGGTGGGCTGCCATTTAGACGACGTCCCGTCATTCTGAGGGTGTTCCTGGGCACCTGGACATCGTCTACAGAAACAGCGCCCGATATTTTTTCAATCCCAAGTTCGTGGTTGGCTTCCCTGTAGACGACGTCCCGTCATCCTGACGGTGTTCCTGGACAGCTGGACATCCTCTACAGGAGCAGCGCCCTATTTTTTTCTCAATGACCAAGATCGTGGTTGGCTTCCCTGTAGACGACGTCCCGTCATCCTGACGGTGTTCCTGGGACACCTGGACATCGTCTTACAGGACAGCGCCCGATATTTTTCCTGTAGACTAGTGCTGGGTGGGCTGCGTTGTAGACGGCGCCCCCCATCCCGTCACGTCGTCCTGAGGGTGTTCCTGGAAAACTGGACATCGTCTACAAAAGCAGCGCCCGATTTTTTTCTCAATGACCAAGTGCGGGGTGGGCTTCCCTGTAGACGACGTCCCGTCATCCTGAGGGTGTTCATGGGACAGCTGACATCGTCTACAGGAAACAGCCCCCCAATTTTTTTCTCAATGGCCTAGTGCGAGGTGGGCTTCCCTGTAGACGACGTCCCGTCATCCTGAGGTTGTTCCTGGACAGCTGGACATACTCTACAGGAACAGCCCCTAATTTTTTTCTCAATAACCAAGATCGTGTTTGACTTCCTTGTAGACGACGTCCCGTCATCCTGACGATGTTCCTGGGCACCTGGACATCGTCTACAGAAGCAGCGCCCGATTTTTTTCTCAATGACCAAGTGCGGGGTGGGCTTCCCTGTAGACGACGTCCCGTCATCCTGAGGGTGTTCATGGACAGCTGGACATCGTCTGCTGGAACAGCCCCCAATTTTTTTCTCAATAACCAAGATCGTGTTTGACTTCCTTGTAGACGACGTCCCGTCATCCTGACGGTGTTCCTGGGCACCTGGACATCGTCTACAGAAGCAGCGCCCGATTTTTTTCTCAATAACCAAGATCGTGTTTGACTTCCTTGTAGACGACGTCCCGTCATCCTGACGGTGTTCCTGGGCACCTGGACATCGTCTACAGGAACAGCGCCCGATATTTTTCGTAATGACCTAGTGCGGGGTGGGCTGCGTTGTAGACGATGTCCCGTCCTCCTGAGGGTGTTCCTGGACACCTGGACATCGTCTACAAAAGCAGCGCCCTATTTTTTTCTCAATGGCCTAGTGCGAGGTCGGCTTCCCTGTAGACGACGTCCCGTCATCCTGACGGTGTTCCTGGGCACCTGGACATCGTCTACAGGAACAGCGCCCGATATTTTTCCTAATGACCTAGTGCGGGGTGGGCTGCGTTGTAGACGATGTCCCGTCCTCCTGAGGGTGTTCCTGGACACCTGGACATCGTCTACAAAAGCAGCGCCCTATTTTTTTCTCAATGGCCTAGTGCGAGGTCGGCTTCCCGGTAGACGACGTCCCGTCATACTGAGGGTGTTCCTGGACACCTGTACATCGTCTACAGAAGCAGCGCCCTATTTTTTTTTCAATGACCAAGATCGTGGTTGGCTTCCCTGTAGAGGACGTCCCGTCGTCCTGAGGGTGTTCCTGGATACCTGGACATCGTCTACAGGAACAGCGCCCGATATTTTTCCTAATGACCTAGTGCGGGGTGGGCGGCGTTGTAGACGATGTCCCGTCGTCCTGAGGGTGTTCCTGGGCACCTGGACATCGTCTACAGGAACAGCGCCCGATATTTTTCGTAATGACCTAGTGCTGGGTGGGCTGCGTTGTAGACGATGTCCCGTCGTCCTGAGGGTGTTCCTGGACACCTGGACATCGTCTACAAAAGCAGCGCCCTATTATTTTCTCAATGGCCTAGTGCGAGGTGGGCTTCCTGTAGACGACGTCCCGTCATTCTGAGTGTGTTCCTGGGCACCTGGACATCGTCTACAGAAACAGCGCCCGATATTTTTCAATCCCAAGTTCGTGGTGGGCTTCCCTGTAGACGACGGTTCGTCGTCCTGAGGGTGTTCCTGGACACCTGGACATCGTCTACAGAAGCAGCGCCCGATATTTTTCTCAATGACGAAGATCGTTGTCGGCTGCCTTGTAAACGACGTCCCGTCGTCCTGAGGGTGTTCCTGGACACCTGGACATTCTCTACAGGAACAGCGCCCGATTTATTTTTCAATGACCTAGTGCGGGGTGGGCTGCGTTGTAGACGACGTCCCGTCACCCTGACGGTGTTCCTGGGCACCTGGACATCGTCTACAGAAGCAGCGCCCGATTTTTTTCTCAATGACCAAGATCGTGGTTGGCTTCCCTGTAGACGACGTCCCGTCATCCTGACGGTGTTCCTGGGCACCTGGACATCGTCTACAGGAACAGCGCCCGATATTTTTCCTAATGACCTAGTGCTGGGTGGGCTGCGTTGTAGACGATGTCCCGTCGTCCTGAGGGTGTTCCTGGATACCTGGACATTCTCTACAGGAACAGCACCCGATTTTTTCCTCAATGACCTAGTGCGGGGTGGGCTGCCATTTAGACGACGTCCCGTCATTCTGAGGGTGTTCCTGGGCACCTGAACATCGTCTACAGAAACAGCGCCCGATATTTTTTCAATCCCAAGTTCGTGGTGGGCTTCCCTGTAGACGACGGTTCGTCGTCCTGAGGGTTTTCCTGGACACCTGGACATCGTCTGCAGGAACAGCGCCCGAATTTTTTTTCAATGACCAAGATCGTGGTTGGTTTCCCTGTAGACGACGTCCCGTCGTCCATAGTGTGTTCCTGGGCACCTGGACATCCTCTACAGGAACAGCGCCCGATTTTTTTCTCAATGACCAAGATCGTGGTTGGCTTCCCTGTAGACGACGTCCCGTCATCCTGACGGTGTTCCTGGACAGCTGGACATCCTCTACAGGAGCAGCGCCCTATTTTTTTCTCAATGACCAAGATCGTGGTTGGCTTCCCTGTAGACGACGTCCCGTCATCCTGACGGTGTTCCTGGGCACCTGGACATCGTCTACAGGAACAGCGCCCGATATTTTTCCTAATGACCTAGTGCGGGGTGGGCTGCGTTGTAGACGATGTCCCGTCCTCCTGAGGGTGTTCCTGGACACCTGGACATCGTCTACAAAAGCAGCGCCCTATTTTTTTCTCAATGGCCTAGTGCGAGGTCGGCTTCCCTGTAGACGACGTCCCGTCATCCTGACGGTGTTCCTGGGCACCTGGACATCGTCTACAGGAACAGCGCCCGATATTTTTCCTAATGACCTAGTGCGGGGTGGGCTGCGTTGTAGACGATGTCCCGTCCTCCTGAGGGTGTTCCTGGACACCTGGACATCGTCTACAAAAGCAGCGCCCTATTTTTTTCTCAATGGCCTAGTGCGAGGTCGGCTTCCCTGTAGACGACGTCCCGTCATACTGAGGGTGTTCCTGGACACCTGTACATCGTCTACAGAAGCAGCGCCCTATTTTTTTTTCAATGACCAAGATCGTGGTTGGCTTCCCTGTAGAGACGTCCCGTCGTCCGTTCCTGGTACCTGGACATCTCTACAGGAACAGCGCCCGATATTTTTCCTGTAGAGGACGTCCCGTCGTCCTGAGGGTAGACGATGTCCCGTCGTCCTGAGGGTGTTCCTGGACACCTGGACATCGTCTACAAAAGCAGCGCCCTATTATTTTCTCAATGGCCTAGTGCGAGGTGGGCTTCCCTGTACGACGTCCCGTCATGAGTGTGTTCCTCCGTTCGGACCTCGTCTACAGGACAGCGCCCGATATTTTTCCTAATGACCTAGTGCGGGGTGGGCGGCGTTGTAGAACGATGTCCCGTCGTCCTGAGGGTGTTCCTGGACACCTGGACATTCTCTACAGGAACAGCGCCCGATTATTTTTCAATGACCTAGTGCGGGGTGGGCTGCCTTGTAGACAACGTCCCGTCGTCCTGAGGGTGTTCCTGGATACCTGGACATTCTCTACAGGAACAGCCCCAATTTTTTTCTCAATGACCAAGTGTAGGGTGGACACACGTGTTTAATTTTGTGTCTATAACTTTCCCTTTTATCATTCTGTATATATAAGCATCCAAACAATCCAAAAAGTACCAAAAAGTATAATTGTCTTATTAGATATTAGGCCTAGTATACACTAAAAGAATTAGAGCAGCAGAATAACAAAAGACATAGTATAGCGCCTTTGGCGGACACTTGCGGTAATGAGTAGGTATATGTAAATGTTTAGCTGATTTTGAGCTAAATTATTACTGCGCCGCTTTTTCGAAGTGACGCAGTTTATTTATGGAAAGGAAGGACAAAGGTTCGAAATAAAAAAGTCAAATTTGAGCCAAGAAGAAAATTATATTAGGCTCGAAAAAAAAAGGGGAAAAAACCAACTTAGTTGGAAAAAAACCTTGAATAAAAAGCCAGAATATTCACACGCCTCTCTTAGAAAAATAGAAAAAATGAATAGAGAAAAAACAACGTTAAACTCGCACACGACTTTTAGACGACCGCACAGGGCTTAATGTTCGACATATTACCCTCCCAATCTACTACGTAGTTTTCGTGCACCGTGGCACCCTCCGTCTCCTCGTGAGACCACGTATATTTAAAAATTCTCCGCCTCTTCGTAAGGCAATCGTCGACTTCAATGCGATTTAATCATCACCGCCTCCTCGTGAGGCAAACGTACACGCGTCGGCGCCCCGTTTTTACACAATACAAATTCCCAAACAATGAACATCGCAAACAGACACATAAATTCACGCGAAATCGATTCGAAAAAAACAAAGACTAAGAAAGTTTAATGAAATTTCCACGCGCGATCGGGCGATACACAATCACGCTGACGGCTCGTAAAAAACTGGCCGCTCTCTCTACGCCTTAGCGCCCGCCTTCGAGTCGCCACCGACCACTGGCCAATCAACGGCTACGAATGGCGTTATGTGCACAGTGTGATAGGACGCGACAGGTTTGTGAGTCTCGGCGCGGAAAAACTAGCGCGAAAGTCAAAACATTTTAGTCGAATTTTCGGCTAAACATGTAAATAAGGGGGGCAGAATAAGGAATTAAGTAGATCTACGGCGAAAATAAGAAAATAAGACATCTTATTCTCGTAACATATTATTTACGTATTTAGGTAATTATCTGTTAATGTAAATAAAACTATTCCTTGTGTTGTATCTACTGTGAAGTCTAATTTATAAAAAAATCATCTATTATTTATAATATTTTAGAAAATTTGTATTGACCCTTTAACGTCCAATTTGACCATTTTCCGACATTATTTAAATTGGTGTGTAACACTCACTTAAAATGGTTCAAGAAATTCTTGAGATACCATTTTTAACGTAAAATTTTATGTACTTTCAGAATCCGGTATTAGATTTGTCGAAAAATTCAACAATAAAAAGTTATAAACAATTTTGTGCAAAAAAACGTGAATTTTTGAGAAAAAAAATTCGTTTAACCCAAATTTTCGAATGGAAAGAGGGTTCGCTCGGACGTCTAATACGTATATATATTTGGTCAATGGCATGTATACTTTATTGTAAAACAGTTGCAATACCAAAATTAAAAATGGCGGCAATCCAAACAATCCCTTTTCCACCAAACTTATCAAGAAAGGTTCGTGATTTTTTTTCTCGATCAGGATCGACTTAACGAAGAAAATGCATACAACAAAAAGTTGTTAGAATTTATCAGAGAAGACGTGTGAATTTTTTCAGACTTTTCGGAGCGACTTCTGGATTTTTGGATATGGCAAATTTTTGGAAAATCCAAAAATTGCTCCGAAAATTCTGAAAAAATTCACAAGTATTCTTTAATTAATTCTAAGCACTTTTTGTTCTATAACTTATTTTGTAGAGTCGGTCTTTATTGAATTAAAAATTGTTGAACTTTCTTAGCCGCTACTGAATGTAACGTTGCCCGGGTTTTAAGACGTGGAGGTGAACATTCATTGAAAACCCATTTTCAATGAACGTTCACCTTAGAATTAATCGAAGAATACTTGTGAATTTTTCAGAATTTTCGGAGCAATTTTTTGATTTTTCAAAAATTTGCCATATCCAAAAATCCAAAAGTCGCTCCGAAAAGTCTGAAAAAATTCACACGTCTTCTCTCATGAATTCTAACAATTTTTTGTTCTATAAACTTTTTTCGTTAAGTCGATCCTGATCGGGAAAAAAAAATCACGAACCTTTCTTGATATGTTTGGTGGAAAAGGGATTATTTGGATGGCCGCCATTTTTAATTTCGGTATTGCAACTGTTTTACAATTAAGTATACATGCCATTGACCAAATACATACGTATTAGACGTCCGAGCGAACCATCTTTCCATTCGAAAATTTGGGTTAAACGAATTATTTTTCTCAAAAATTCACGTTTTTTTTGCAAAAAATTGTTTACAACTTCTTACTGTTGAATTTTTCGACAATTCTAATACCGGATTCTGAAAGTACATAGAATTTTACGTTAAAAATGGTATCTCAAGAATTTCTTGAACCATTTTAAGTGAGTGTTACACACCACTGAAAATATTGTCGAAAAATGTTCAAGTTGGGCGTTAAAGGGTTAAATTTATTTATATTAAATAAAATGTATTTTATTATAATCACTTAATTGATAAAATGTTATAAAAAATGAATTTTTTTTTTCACTTTAAACCATTAAATTTAAAAAATTAATTCTTTTAAACATAAATTCAAAAATTATTTTTCAAGCGAACATTATCTTTATTCAGTAGATATAACTAAAATTATTCTTAAATAAAGAGTTATGAGATCAAACTAAAAGGAATTTATTTTCTTATTTGATACGAGAAATTAATACAAAACTTTTCATGTAAAATCATTATCTAGAGGGTCTGCACTCTTCTCGTAAATAGCTGAATAACTTTCTATATTGTCTTTCATGTATTTGTTATATTATTCTTATAATAATAAATTTTAAAATCGAAATTAATACAAATAATGTAATGTAATAATATTAAGAATAACATTCTTAAATATTATATATTATTTAATTTAATTCACCTTTTAACTCCCCGTGATTACAATAAATTTTTACTATACGCAACTTAAAAATTAAATTATTTGAATATATAAAATGTAAAATAAGTTTCTAGAATTCTTAAAAAAATTATAATAGTTTATAAAAAAAAGTAATCTATTCAAAGCTTAGAACAATGATAAATTATTTTAAACAATAACCAAAAAATTATTTACTGAGCGAGCGTAAGCGAGCAAGGAACGTCGCTAGTTATATATTGTAACGGGGTTGCCTTTTGACCTTTCACCTCGCGGAAGAGACCTGTCTCCGCGAGATGAGTGCAATGGGGCACTTGCGAGAGCCCCTCGAGGTCCTTACCACGGGGTGCGCGCGAGCACCCGACGGCGAATACACGTCGCCGCGGCCCGTATACAACGTGGGAGTACGCCTGTACTCTCATTTCTTGTACTCGCATGCTGTTGCGCGAACGCGATCCTCGCGTTCGCGTGTCTATCGTCCTACTTGACGCCAGCTGATGCCGGCCGCTCAGCTCTACGATAGAGTGGCGGTATCCGAGAGATTTAAGGACGAGGAAAGTTTGTCGAGTAGTCCCGCAGACTACTCGAAAGAATAACGCGGTCAAGTAAGATTGTAAGTCGGAGGCCTTTATTGCCTCCGTAAAAGAAATTACAATAGAGGCGTTCCGAAAGGTTAATAGCTGTCGGGCGTGCGAGCTGAATGCTCCGAACACGCCCGAGTGTTGCCGAGCGAAGCCGCGCGCGAACGCAAGCGCGCGCGCTCGTACGAATCCTCGGCCGCGCCGAGAATCCACCGGCCGATCGCGCAATTCGCCATTCGTCATTCTGAGGGTGTTCCGACACACACGCACACGCACACACGAAGGAACGGGTCGCTTACCCGTTCCGCGCGACGACTCACGAACCCGACCTCGAGCTCGAGCTCGAGGTACCGATATCGCACCGCGCAGCGATTCTTCCACGAGAGCCGCGACTACCACCACACGAGAGTCCGCGACCGCGAACTAGGGAGAGAGAGAGAAAAATGACGAGCTGGGGATACGTCCCCCGCGTCCGCAGAACACTGTCAACACCAGGGAGTCGAGGCGCTCCTCGACTCCTCGCCGGTACACGCCCGCACTCGCTAATAATGACGGGCGGTACTTACAACAGATGCAGCCTTGGCTCGTCTTTGGCTGCTTCCTCTTTCACCTCGCTCGTTCGCTCGCTTCCTCGCTTCGATTGTTCGCTCACCGGGGTATCCTACACGCGCGCACGTTCGTCGTCGCTGACGGCTCGAGAGAATCTCTCGAGTTCTTAACATGGCCGCCGCTCCCGCGCGCCACGGCCTATCTCTCTCTCGCGCCGCGAAAGCTCGCGACGGCGCGCAGGTACCCGATAGTACCCCGCGTCACACCCTCCTTCCAGACGCCGTTAAGCTACGACTTTACGGCCTCTGTTACTCTCCGCGAGCCAATCCTCTACAGGTTAGGGATTAAAGGATGAGGGGAGGTAAATAAGTCCAACACGAACTACATCGTTATGATGCAAATTAAGGGCGCGAGGCCTTTATTTGGCCCTCAATTTACAAAAAATGGGGGAGTGAAGAAGGGTCCAGCACGGGCAACCTACTGGTACCTCCTCTTGCTGAGATACCACCCATGCTGGGCCTTCTTCGGACATTGATTGGCGTGGAGCACGCCTGGCTCCGCGCATACCGAACAGAAGAAACGGCCCGGGTACTGCTCGAAGAGCTCCCGGCGCCGCTTCTCCTTTGCGTCCGCGTCCACGCGGGCTGGGAGGTTGGCTAGGCGTCGGCGTTCCTCCGCCTCCTCCTTCTTCCTTTCGGCGGCCCGTTCGCGGCGGCGCTCCTCCTGTCGCCGCCGCTCCTCCTCGAGTCGCCGCAGGTTTGCCTCCATGGCGGCCCTTTCGCGGTCCTCCTCCGCCTTCTTCTTATGGTGGGCCTGGTATACCTCGTCGTATGCTCGACGAGTTGCGACCAGGCCCGCCTGCTGGGCGCGTACCTCCACGAGGCTGAAGGAGGCGCGCGCCATCTCCGCCAGCTCCCCTTCAGACCCCTCCGTACAGCGCAGGAGCGCCCGGTGGGCCTCCTCCAGCTGTCCGACGGCCCACCTATAGTCGTCGGTGGAGTAGAGGATCCGGTCCTCCACCTTCTCCAGCCTTTCTGCGGCAGAAAGGGGCCGCTGTTGAATGGGGCGCCATCCTCGGCGCCTCCTTGCTGGGTTGATCGGGAACGGAGCTCTTCTCCGTCCCCCTCCTCGGCGATGCTCGCCATCGTCGAGGCCCCGACCCCTGGCTCGGGGACGTGGGGTCGCCGTAGGGAGAGGGTGGCCTCCCGGCCACTCGCTTCGGCGTTCTCGCGGGCGGCATTGCTGCCGCTCGCTATCGCGCAGGGGGCATCGCCGCACGCTTCCGTCTTGCGGGCGACCTCCTGGTCGCTCGCCTCCGGTTCTGACCGGCTCGACGGGGATTGGGGCCCTTCCCCAATCGCCTCCGCCGCCTTGGGGGTCCCCTCCAGGGTGCCCCCGGTCAAGAACGCCGTCGACTGCTCCTCAGCGTCCTCGCTGAGGAGACGTGCAATCCCCTCCTCCATCTCGTACGGGTCCATCTAGGAAAGGGACAGAAAGAAAAAAGAGTGATTTTGAGGAATGGCTCTCAGAGTCGGTTCTTTCCTGTCAACCGTGTTTTCCTCGCGTCTTACGTTTTGGCCGCGCTGGCCTTATTCTTGGAACCGGGTGGACGACCCGGTCCTCGCTTTCCCGTCGCGTTTCTCACTTGCGTGACGGCGTAGGACGCTTTACGCGGGCGTCCGCGTTTACGCTTTACAGGTTTTTCCTCAGGCTGAGCGCTCCCAGCCTGGGACGCTTGCCCGCTGGCACCGCTCTTCTTCTCATCAGCCTCTGCTGATGGAGTCGTGGGCGCATCCACACGACTCCCGCCTTCCCCCGGAGGTCGGGCGCTGGTCTTGACGTCCTCTTCTTCAGCAGGAACGTCTGCGCCGGGAATGTATGGTTTCATCTGTTGTGAGTGGATCGGATCCACCGTCCGTCCACTTTGGTCACGCAACGCGTAAGTGTTACTGCCCAAGATTTCCGTAACATCGTACGGTCCGGCAAACTTCGGAGCTAGATTTCCAGTACGGGGGCGTCGTTTCGTGACGTATCCCCTTGGTGTTCAGAAAACCGTCGATCGTTCGGTTTTTGAACTCTGTCCCGTTGTCGGAGAGGAAGACTTTGGGTGTTCCAAACCCGAGACAGATGCGTTCTGTAAATTCCGCCAGTATGGCTTCGCCTGTGGCGCGGCAAAGTGGAATCACTTCCACCCACCGTGTGAATAGATCCTGAAAAACTAGGATGTATTTGTTCCCTTTACTCGTCTTGGGTAGCGGGCCCATAATGTCGCCTTCGACATATTGCCAGGGTCGTTCGATGACCCTGCAGCCCATGAGTCCCGTCGGCGGCCTTTGCTCAGCCTTTATCTGCTGCCAAGTCTGGCATTACCGCACGTAATTGGCGATGCACGATCCATACGTGGCCAATAATATTGATGGGCAACCCGTGCGAGAGTCTTCTCTCGCCCCAAGTGTCTTGCTGTGGGGCTATCATGACACTCTTTCATGATATCTCCTTGTTTTTCTAGAGGAACGACGAGCTTCCAAGCCTCGTCGTCCTCCCCCAGGATTCCTTGCATAAGTTGGTCGGGGTTGTAATAAAACAGTCTACCCCCGACCCACTTCATCTTCGGATCGGTGAGTGGTTCTTCATTTGCTTTCTTAAGCTGTTGGACCACTCGTCCTGGGAATTTTCGGTCCACGAGACACCTGCCACTGGCGTCTCCTCGCCCTCCTCCTCGTACATTCGAGAAAGGGCGTCTGGGACATTGTTGAGCGCGCCTTTTCTGTGCTCAACAGTGAATTGGTGGCCTTGCAGCTCCAAGGCCCACCGTGCTAATCGCCCTGTCGGACCACCCAGTGTGCGCAGCCAACGCAGACATCTGTGGACCGTGACTACGCGGAATGCGTAGCCTTCGATGTATGGGCGAAACTTCTTTATTGCCCATACTACAGCGAGACACTCACGTTCTGTCACGCTGTAGTTTCTCTCGGCAGGTGAGAGGACGCGGCTGGCGAACTCCAGTGCTCGCTCCTTGCCGTCTTCAAACTGAAGTAGAACTGCTCCGATTTACGAGTCACTTGCATCTGTTTGCACAACAGACTCATTGTTGAAGTCTGGGCGTCGCAATACTGGTGCGGAGGCTATGAGAGCCTTTATCCGCTCGAATGCGGAGTGTTGTACTTCAGTCCACTCAAACTTACGCTCCTTCTTTGTTAGTTGCGTAAGTGGTACGGCGATCGTGGCGAGGTTGTTCAGGAACCTCCTGTACCACGATGCCATGCCTAAGAAGCGCCTTAGCTGCTTTACGTTCTTAGTCGGCGGGTACTTCAGTACCGGCCTTATCTTCTCTGGGTCAGGGCGGAACCCGTCTTGGTTCAGTACTACTCCCAGGTATTTTACCTCGCATTGGCAGAAGTGGCTTTTCTGCCGATTGATCGTTAGGCCCGCCTCTCGTAGACGGCCTAAGATCTTACGAAGGTGTTCGAGGTGCACCTCGAACGTTTTCGACATTATGACGACGTCATCCAGGTATGCGAATGCGAAGTCTTCGCAATCTGTAGTGACGACCATGTCGATTAGGCGCTGGAAAGATGCCCCTGCGTCTTCCAGGCCGAATGGCATTCTCTTGTACTGGAAGTGACCCATTCCAGGGACAGAGAAGGCCGTTATCTCTCTGGACGCCTCGTCCAGGGGTACTTGATGGTACGCGTTGCTGACGTATTGACTCTTCGATAGTCAATACACATCCGATATCCTCCGCCGGATTTCTTGACCATCACGACCGGGCTTGACCATGGGCTCGTGGATGGTTCAATGACGCCAGCGTCCAGTAACTTACGGACCTGCGCGTGCATTTCAGCTTCTATTACCGGTGAATATGGGTAATATCGCTGTTTGATGGGGCGAGCATCTCCCACATCAATTGTATGGGTCACCCACGTGGTGCACCCAAGTGTGGTCGGCTCCGTGCCGACCATTTCGTGCACAAGTGTCTCGACTTGTGCTCGTTGCTCCTCGGTTACATGGCCTAAGCCTACTGCACCGATCTGGATCATGTTAATTTCTTTAACTGATGCCAGTTGGAGATCCACGTTGACGTTGTCGTCCACCAACGTCAGCTGATTTGATCGCGGATTGTGTACTGAGCCGAATTCCCGTATGAAATTCGTGCCCAAGTAACAATCCGCATCTAGTGCGGGGATAATCGAAACTATGATATCCCTGCTTATGCCACCTATTCTGAAGGGAAGGTAAGCACAGCCCATGATTGGGCTCGTGCTACCGTCAGCGAGCTTAGCACCTGCGTGCTCGCTTGGCATAAGTGTTCGGCCGCATGCAGTTATCAACTGCAGGCCGATCGGTCCCATCACTGTGACCGATGCACCTGTGTCGTACAGCGCGCGGAAGTGGAACCCTTCCACTTCCACCTGTAACCACCATCTGGTTTCCAGGCTTTCCTCCGCAGGGACGTCCGGTAGTGCTGTCCCGCTAACGCCCTGGGAGGTCGTTCCCGAAGCTTCCTGACTAGCTTCGTTGGCATTTGGGGAAGTAGTTGAGTGCCCTACTTCCCCTGTTGCCCGTTTTCCGGCGAGCAATTAGGGCACTTCGCTCAGATTACGCCTTCCTTATTGCATCCGAAGCAACGAATCGGTTCTTTCGTTTGCCCCTTTTTTTGGCCTTCCTTCTCGTTGCCACTGTTTTTCTTGGTGTTGCCTTTTCCGGAACGGCCATTTTTGTTCGCCGAGGAGGAAGCACCCTTGTTTCCCCCTCCCTGCCTTTGCTTGTTGTTTTCGCGGAAAGCTTTCACTAGCTCTCCGCTAAGCTTTCTCAATAGGTCGGCTATGTCTTGCTAACCTATCCCGGCTATCGGAGCATCGGGCTTCTCCTTCGTGTCCGGCGGTGTGGCGGCCGTTGCCGCTACTTTTACATGAGAAGACGTCCCAGTCTTCTCGCTCTGCGGTCTGTACACCGTTTCTAGCATTACCGCTTTGGATGGGTGAATTGGCGTCCTATCGCCCTTTTCCCTGTCCAGGATATATTCAGCTTTGACGCATTGATCCGCTAGCTCGTCTGGCGTGTTGCAGATCTCTATCCTGATAATGCTTTTGATTTCTGGGAGAAGATTCATATAAATCTTCTCGAGCTCTTGGAGCCTAGTCATCCTCGGGGATATCTCACATAACATGCTCTCCATGCATGTTATGTAATGGCTGCTCGATTCCCCGATTTGTTGGTAGCGACTCCTGATGTCATCTCTTAGGCGCTCTTGCCTATCGTGGGCGCAGCCCCATTTGCGCCGAGTGGCTTGACAGAAATCTGCCCATGTTCGCCAATCGCGGCTGTAGTTTCGGTACCACATACTTGCCACATCTCTGAGTACGCACGGGAGCGATGCCAGCATGTCGCTCTCGTTGAGTTTAGACGCTCGGGCATTATCCTCAAAACTCTTAAGGAAAGCCTCTACGTCTTCTCCATGTTTAGCCGAGAACGTGACGTTTCATCGGCTAACTATTCGGCTGGGGTCCTCGTGACCTCTGCCTGTGTGATTTAATTCACTTGTGGAAGGACTGATGTGTTCTCTCGTCCTTCCGTTCGTGAAATCTTTCCACGATCTGATTTCACGTGGCGGGATTCGCCGTTGTGCGTTCTGAATGGTGTTTGCACCATTCAGTGTTTCGTTGATTCCAGGCTCGTCTATCGTGTACATCTCCTGGAATCCAACGCGCGGTGTCGATTGCAACGGATTTATCCACTCCGTTCGCGTATCGATCTGTCGGACTTCGATTCTTGTACTTGACATCGGCGGCCGATGCTGGTCTCTTTCGTGAGCCAGCTCATCGACTCTCATCGTGAGAGCCGTCGTAACAGAGATTCCAAACTCGGCGATTGACCCTGTGACGACTGACTGTCGTCATCGGTCCCGCTATCTCGGTCCTTTTCATTTGCGACTTGGCTCTACGTTGCCAATTCCTTTGTCGTCTTCAGAATGACAAATGATGCTGTTCTGATAAATTGAGAGAGGGTGCGGTCGGCCCTTCTCATAATTCTCGTCCTGTATGGTGGTGGATGTCCTATCCATGCAAATCTCTTCGGTGAAGGACTTTCTCAACGTTTCACGGACTGTGCGTAACTCCTCCTCGTTTGAGGAGTTACACGCCTGGAAATCGGTTGCGGTGTAATTGCCCTGCAGCCAATTGTACAGACGGTGACGCTGTTCGAAGCAGTCGCCGTCTGTTCTTATTCCGAGTTGCTGGATTGTCTCTTCCAGTTCCTCGACCGGGATCGCCAGCAGCCACTGCTGGACGTCCTTTTCCGTTGGCTCTGCCTTATACTACATCTTCGCCTGATTGAGTACAGGCCTGCCCTCTAACCCAAAAATACGGAAAAATTTATGGGATGGCCCTTTCGGTTTGCGGCGCAACTACTCCTAACGTGTAGTGTGAGATTCTCTCTGAAACACGTCTTAGAGAATTTCTATACGACTGCCTACCGTATGTAGCACAGTCGCGTTTGAAGTGCGTAAAAAAAACCTCTATTTATTTAACGCGACTCTACCTGAAATTCTCGCTGGCAAATTTATCGAGAAAACGAATTTTCCTCGAAAACCTTCGATTTTCAAGTTCAATTTGAATGGGAAAAATTCTCACCAGAATTTTCTCCCAGACGTGTTTCTGATGTTAGTAAGTTACAATCGGTTGTAAATTACATGTGTTCGCTAGCTAGCCAACACGAGAGGTTCCCTGTCGAAAGCGCGAATTCTTGTTTTGTTTTTGCTTTTGGTTTGTTGAAATTCTGAGTTTTCACTCATCAGCTGCCCGATACAGAAGCAGGTCACGGCTGCGACTGTATGCTGTTGAATGATTTCTGAACACCAAGTGTGTTCAGTGATTAAAAGCTTTTTGAATAGAAGCAGGGCACGGCTGCGACCGTTCGCTTATTTAATCAGAATTTGGAACTCTCCGTGAGTTCCAATATCGTAAAGTCTCTGAACAGGAGCAGGGCACGGCTGCGACTGTTCACTTTACGAACGTACTCCAGGAATTTCAAAAAAAGTGAAAAAGAAATTTTTGACAGGAGCAGGTTACGGCTGCGTCTGTCTGATCGAATAGATTCTCCGAACACGAATACAAAAAAAGCTCGAAAAATTTGTTTTTCGAGCAAACCGCTTGCAAAAACCAAAGAAATCGCCTTTTCGCACGTTTCTTCCGCCTGAAGAAACGTTCGCCGCCACGCGAGATTCTCTCTCTCCACCTAAATCTGCTAATGGAAAAATCCCCTGATTTTTCCCCCTTCGATTTCTCAAAGAAAATTCTATTCTTATCCCTCTTCACGAACGCACGCGAACTCTAAAATTTAATTCAGATTTGAATTTCGCGGCTTTTTCACTCCCTGTGAAAAAAGCCCACCGCCACCTAGCGGCCGATTCGCGAAGCTTCTCCTGCTTCTAGATTACCGACCCGGTCGGTAACCCGATCTGCAAATTCAAATTTTTTTTTCGCTGAAGCAAAACTAAATTTCGTCGCGACGTGGTCCTGTCCTCCGCTGCACACGTTGTTGGGCGCCAGTTGTAACGGGGTTGCCTTTTGACCTTTCACCTCGCGGAGGAGACCTATCTCCGCGAGATGAGTGCAATGGGGCACGTGCGAGTGCCCCTCGAGGTCCTTACCTCGGGGTGCGCGCGAGCACCCGACGGCGAATACACGTCGCCGCGGCCCGTATACAACGTGGGAGTACGCCTGTACTCTCACTTCTTGTACTCGCGTGCTGTTGCGCGAACGCGCTCCTTGCGTTCGCGTGTCTGTCGTCCTCCTTGACGCCAGCTGATGCCGGCCGCTCAGCTCTACGATAGAGTGGCGGTATCCGGGAGATTTAAGGACGAGGAGGGTTTGTCGAGTAGTCCCGCAGACTACTCGAAAGAATAACGCGGTCAAGTAAGATTGTAAGTCGGAGGCCTTTATTGCCTCCGTAAAAGAAATTACAATAGAGGCGTTCCAAAAGGTTAATAGCTGTCGGGCGTGCGAGCTGAATGCTCCGAACACGCCCGAGTGTTGCCGAGCGAAGCCGCGCGCGAACGCAAGCGCGCGCGCTCGTACGAATCCTCGGCCGCGCCGAGAATCCACCGGCCGATCGCGCGATTCGCGATCGACGGTGTTTACGCGGAGCACGACCCTGCTCCACGTAAACAAACGTCGCGCTCGAGAGCAAGCCGCTTGCCTACTCTACGTGTACACACACGTACACGCACACACGAAGGAACGGGTCGCTTACCCGTTCCGTGCGATGTATTACGAACCCGACCTCGAGCTCGTGCTCGAGGTGCCAACGTCGTACCGCGCGGCGGCTCGTATACGAGAGCCGCGACTCCCACCGCACGAGAGTCCGCGACCGCAAGCTATGGAGAGAGAGAAAGGCGATAAACCGGGGATACGTTCCCCGCGTCCACTGAACGATGTTCGACACCAGGGAGTCGAGGCGCTCCTCGACTCCTCGCCGGTACACGCCCGCACTCGCTAATAATGACGGGCGGTACTTACAACAGATGCAGCCTTGGCTCGTCCTCGGCTGCTTCCTCGTTCACCTCGCTCGTTCGCTCGCTTCCTCGCCTCAATCGTTTGCTCACCGGGTTATCCTACACGCGCGCACGTCCGTCGTCGCTGACGGCTCAAGAGAATCTCTCGAGTTCCCAACATGGCCGCCGCTCCCGCGCGCCACGGCCTAACTCTCCCTCGCGCCGCGAAGGCTCGCGACGGCGCGCAGGTACCCGATAGTACCTCGCGTCACAATATTAATAAATATTATAAGAAAGGATATTAATAAATATTAACCATTTAAATTTGATTTTAAATCTTTTTTTTTATTTATACGGGCAGTTTTTGAAAAAAAAATCATTGCTAATTTTATTATAAACCTCATTATTTTAAAACTATTAATTATTAAACAATTGCAGAACCTTTTAAAAATCGAGACAAATGCGACTTTTGTTGACCTGTAATTTTTTGAGCTTACTAGGTACACCGCCGATATATATCTGTACTCACAATACGCTATATGTACTCAGAAATTAATGATTTGTGTATTTTTCATTTGTTTATTACTGGTGCGAGTATAAATAAAATGCATAAAATATTGCATAACATGTATGCATAAAATAATGAAAATGCGTGCGTGTGTGGTTGGTGAGGGCACCGGCCCGAACGGCGCGCGCGACCGCGAGCGAACTCGACCTGCGCGACCGCGGCATTGTTTACATTGCACGTACGTGTTTATTGAACTTATCGAAAATAAATTCATTTTATCTAATTCGCGGCTTAGATTATTTTCCTGTGCTTACGTCCGTTTTCCCCACGAACTGCGACCGAGAGCTAGTCGGCGCAGGTGATTTTCGTGAACATTTTCAGCACGCGTTCGAGCTCAGCGGAGCTCGAGAAAGCCGGGCGTTCGAATTATCCCGGCGTTTGTAGCGGCTGGCATCGCACGTGTGCAGCACGCTGCTGCACACAGCCGCACCGAGGGACGTCGGTGAAGACCAGGGGCGGCCCCGTTACAATTGGCGCCCAACGTGCGTGTCGGGGAAAATAGGCAGGAATTTTTTTTTCTGTTCGCGATTAGATTAATCGGTACCTGCGGAACTGTTGCGCGGGTCGAGACGGAGAGAAAAAAAAAAGAAAACAAATACTCTCCGTGTTTACTTGGCGGCTTAGGCGAGTGAGGAACTCGAGCATCAAGTGTCGCGTAACCGTGTATGTGTGTTGTATGTTTGTATGCAAGCATGACCAAGCACGAGTAGTGCTTGGGAATTCTTCAAATTTAAAATTTTAAATACTATTCCGGACAAGAAGACGTACCCTGAGTGGGGAAAATTCTACTTGTATTTTAACATAGGATTTTTTTTTGGTGTGACAGGTCGAGCGCCGAAAATTTATTTATTTGTTTATTTTTTGTGATTAACAAAATTTTCTTTTTACGATAAAAAAAAATTTTCTATTCCGAGGTGAATGAAAATAGCGCAGGCACTTGTCCCTACTCAGGAAGCGCGGGAAATTTAAATTATTAAATTTTAAAAACTCGAAATTAAGGTCGGCGGCCACCGACTAGTGTACGCCGTACGGGAAGTAAAGGAGGGCTGCCACCGAATTTGTTCGTCTACACAAATTCGGGACGGCTTTCAATAGAAATTTAAAAGCTTTTTCGCGGGGGATTAAGGTTAGCCGCCACTGAATTTTGTCCGCGAATTTAGGAATTTTCCTTTAATCGGTATCTTCGCCACAGAAATTTCTGTCCGGAAAGTTATAGTTTTAAGAAGCGAGTAATCCGCTAATTGCAGTTGCAATTAGCGAAGCGTGGTGGTACCAGCGTTGAGTACCACACACACACAAAGAATTCCAAAGAAATTAAGGGCTGTGCACGTCTTAATTTTACAAGGCGTTGACTTTAAATTTTTTTTTTTGCAAGTTAATTTTAAACAAAGACTAAGAGCTCAAGCTTGCATAGAATTACTCTCGTGCTTGGGAAAGATACAAGCAAGATGACGACAACGCAAGGACCTACGGCTGAGACAGTGATGGCAGTTGAAGACATGATTGCTAGCATGTCAGGCAACTGCCTACGGACAACATTAGAAGATCTCAACCTGCGCACGGAAGGAAATAGCTTTGACAGACAAGCAAGGTTATATAAATGGTTGATTGGCCAATATGAAGAGGCTGATTTCTTGACAGTCTCCCAAGAAGGTAGCATAGCTGGAACGATTTTGTCTCAGCAGCGAAGCGTTGGTATGGTACCATCCAGCGCTTTCATCAGCGATTGATTGCGGAGGCAAATGCCAGAACACAAGGTGAAGATGAGGCAGTGAGGGAATACATACCCTGACTCATCGGTATCATGCGTAAACAGATATCGATTCCCTCGATTTCGGCACAGATAGACTTACTGCATCGAAACCTGCTGCCGAAATTACAAAGGCAAGTAAAACGATCGGACTGCTCATTTATAGAAGTACTACTCGATCTGGCAGTGGAGGCAGAAATAACAGAAGAAGGGGAGCGGACGTATAGACCTCCTCCAGCCCCTGAGTCAACCCTGCTGCCAGAAATGGCATATAAGAAAAAGCCATCTTCGACTCCAGAAACGACGAGCAACGAACCAAAGGTAGCAGCTGTCTCGACCGAACAGACAGGTCGGGAAGCAGACAAGCTATCCAAAATTGGCCAAATGCTTCAGGAAATCCTGAAGCAGAACAACAGCAAAGATTCTGCGCCAAAGAACGGCGATAAAAAAGGAAGAAACCAACCTGGAAAAGGGAAAACAGAGAATGCTAATAAAAAGAAGACAATGATTCTCAAGATTCCCCGAAGGAACGCAAGAGGCTAGACCTGTCAAAGCGTCTAGAATGCAATGGAAGCGGCCGACCAGGTTGGATAATGAAGTTCTGTCCCAATTGTTCGGGAAACGAGAACAAGGACGGATAGAGGGAGTCCTCTCCGCCCGAATGTCCCAAATGACTCCACCAACCGCTGATGCGACAAGCCTAGGTGCTCTCGATCAGGGTGAGCCGAAGTCTAGCCCTCTTCTGGAATCCTCGGCAGCTGCCGGGGATTATCAGGAAGAGAGGACTTGCGGCTCAACAACGAGTGTCTCTCATCCTCACGTGGAGGAAGGGAGAACTCCTTCAGATGAGGAACGGCCAAGAAGGCCGGAAATAGAACCGAAGATAGCCAAAACCTTCCAGGAAGAGTCCGACGATGGATCCTGGGAGGACATCTCTGAAAGAGAAGTTGGTGGAATTGACTACCAAGCTGAGGACGAGACAAGATGGTGGCTTCCGATAGAGATAGAAAACTATCAGGTGAGGGCACTGTATGACCCTGGAGCCTCGTGCACGGTCATGGGACCGATAGGGCTCCGAATTGCGACCAGCCTCGGCCGGAGTCTATCCAAAGCCAAAGCGGGACAGGTGCGGCTGGCAGACGGAAGGCGCTGCCCCTTGATTGGACATGTCCTGCTACCACTGTCGGTGGCAGGCATAACAAAAGACATCCGGGTAGCGATATTGCCCGGATTAGACGAAGACTGCTACGTAGGTGTAAACTTTGTACGGGAGTTCCATGCAGTCTTGGACCCGGTCTTAGACAGGTTCTTCTTCAAGGAAGACAACACCTACGTAGCGCTAGAAGTCGCAGCAGTTGCTGGCGGCATCTCAGCCCTAGCTTCGGTAGGTCTAGAGGATATGTCGGAAGAGAAAAAACGACAATTCTATGAGATGGTAGACAACATCCTCAATGAGACCCCAGGGCGGCTAGGGATGACAAGCTTGGTAGAGCATGACATCGATGTGAAATCGACGAAACCGGTAAAACAGAAATATTACCCGGTTTCGCCGAGAATCAAAGAAGAGATGCACAGGCAAGTCAAAGAGATGCTAGCGCAAGAAGTCATAGAGCCGTCTAATAGTCCTTGGTCTAGTCCGATAGTTATGGTCAAGAAAGAGAACGGCAAGAGAAGGATGTGCATCGACTTCCACAGAGTAAACGCACTTGCGGATAAGGATGCATATCCACAGCCATACATGGACCATATACTGCGGAAAATCAAGCGGGCAAAGTTCATCACGACATTGGACCTCAGCTCAGCGTACCATCAAATACCGCTGACCGAGAGAGCAAAACCGATAACGGCTTTCACGGTACCCGGCTTGGGATTGTTCCAGTAGAAGAGGATGCCGTTCGGTTTGTCCAATGCGGGCGCGACCTTTCAAAGGTTTATAGATAGCCTAATCGGCAACGATTTAGAGCCGTTTGCTTTCGCCTACTTGGATGACATCATCATCGCCTCAGAATCGTTTGAAGACCACCTCCGACACATAAAGATTGTGTTAAACCGGCTAAAGGAAGCCGGAGTGACAGTTAACAAAGAGAAAAGTGTTTTCTGTCGGTCGGAGGTGAGATACTTGGGAGTCCTTGTGGATGGAGAGGGAATGGTAGATCCAGTGGTCCACGCAAAGGACCTGAAGGACTACCATTCCCATGAAGAGCCTGAGGCATCAGGTGAAGATGAAGACGACCCTTCTCAACCTCCGAGGGATGCGGGCACGGCGAAGCAACGCCGAGACGGACGCGTGCTCATGCGAAACCTAGATCATGAGAGACGCCCCGGAATTTTCTGTTTCAGATGGACACCAAGTGGACAATCGAGGTGGATTTGGAGAAGGCGGAACAGCTGATGGCAGAGGCCATAAACTGGGCATTTGCCCAGCAGGAAAAGCCACCGGCTGGGGAGGTCCTGGCCAACCTCATGGAGGCAATCCACCTCCAAAGAGATACCCTGGTGAGCGAGCATCAAGAGAAAGTGCTCGCCAAAACCAGGGTCTCTATAGAAGAGATAGAGGTGGATGAGGCAGTTGCCTCAGTCTCCACTGGGGTGGTCAGGGCTCCCGAAGAGGAGAAGATGAAGCCACCCGCGTCGGACGCGATTCCGACACCAGCTCCGATAAAAGAGCTGGTGAGCCGCGAGTCACAAACTCCGGAGGAATGGAGGCAAACGCCTCCTGCTTCTACGGCAGCTGCCATAGATGTCTCGGCCTGGCGCGACTTAAAGATGGAAGAGCACGTCGCTTGAGTCGTGGCCGAGATCAGGGAGGCGAAGAAAGCCTCCGACGCCGCCCTCGAGAGGGAAAAGAGAGCCTACGTAGAGCCTCTCCTCGAAAGAGGAGAGGAGGCACGAGTAAAAGCCAAGCTCTGGCCCTCGAGGGTGGCCAACCGGAGGGAGGACTTGGCGGCCATGGAGAAATCCAGAACCGACCGGGTGGCTAGAAAGACAAAGGATGAGGCCAGGATTAAGGCCGAAAAAGAGGCCAAGGCCAAGGACGAAGAGGCCAGAAGAAGGGCGGAGGACAGGTGGGAGAAGGCCCACAGCGAGGCCTATAGGCTCCGGCGAGAGCTGGAGAAGGCACAGCGGCGGGAGGCAGAGGCAAGAGAAGGCCTCAAAAAGCCAAGCTACGAACCCGCCGCTGAGCTCAATCGTCCGGAGCCTCAGCTACGACGCCCACACGCTCCCGAATCGGTGGCAGATGCCACCCGGGGCACGTCCTCCGCCCGGCCACAAGAGAAAAGAGCTCCCCATGCGGCAGGTGCCGCCGGGGAGTACGCCAACATCCCACCGCCCACTTTCAACCCAGTGACGGGGCGGTGGGGTTACGAAGGGGAAGTCCCCAGGAAGAAGACCGGGGGCAAGGTGTGTTGGTGCACGATCTGTGGGTGCCTCGGGGTACGTACCCCGAGCGAGTGCCCCTACTTCAAGGAGCACCTGCCCCCGGGATATGTAGAAAAAAATAAAAAGAAGTAGAAAGAGGCACCACGCGCAATAATTAATCAGCCCAATCCCTACCTCATCCCTTCTCTTATCATCAGACGAACGCAAATCGGAGTCTAGCGATGTCTGGGGGGGGGGGGTGTCACGGCTCGTCAGCTGCTCGCGCAGCACAAGCTCGAGTGAGTGCAAGCGAGAAACGAGCAGGTAGGCAAGCGGCGCGCGAGAGAGAGAGAGAGAGAAGAAAGAAGTGGCGCTCTGCGCGGGCTAGCGCGGCAGCCGGGAGGTTGCGGGGAGTCTCGAGCCAGGCAACACGTGTTTTTGTCGGGCTCGCGAGCGCGCTTTTCTTGGTGGTTTCGAGGAGTTTTGAGCAGCGGTGCAAAAGGAGTCGGAGGACGGCGATGACGATGAGATGCAGCAGCAGCGGCAGAAGCACCCGCAGCAGAAAGCAGCCGCGAGAGACGGCCACTGAGACGAGGCAGCGGATCGAGTGAGGGAGCGATTGTGTGCGATGTCAGCCGACGAATAAGGTAAGAGGAGTGCGCGTGTCCTGGACAGACGCTTCCAGGATATCTCCTCGAATTTGCGGACGGCGCAGCGTGCGCTAGAGTGTGCGTGCGTGTGTGGTTGGTGAGGGCACCGGCCCGAACGGCGCGCGCGACCACGAGCGAACTCGACCTGCGCGACCGCGGCATTGTTTACATTGCGCGTACGTGTTTATCGAACTTATTGAAAATAAATTCATTTTATCTAATTCGCGGCTTAGATTATTTTCCTGTGCTTACGTCCGTTTTCCCCACGAACTGCGAACGGGAGCTAGTCGGCGCAGGTGATTTTCGTGATCATTTTCAGCACGCGTTCGAGCTCAGCGGAGCTCGAGAAAGCCGGGAGTTCGAATTCTCCCGGCGTTTGTAGCGGCTGGCATCGCACGTGTGCAGCACGCTGCTGCATACAGCCGCACCGAGGGACGTCGGTGAGGACCAGGGGCGGCCCCGTTACAATTATAAACTTTCAACTACTTTCTATAATAATTTTAAAAAACGTTGAAAAAGACTGCCTAAAAACCAAAAAAAAGTACAACAATTTGAAAATATAAATAGTGACTGGTTGAACACTGATTTTTTATTTGGCAACACTCAAAAAAATGCTGCGAAAGTGGATCATAACACTGAATTACGTAAGTATTATTTTTTATGATTTATTTGTATTATTGGTTATGTTTAGGCAATCAATGCATTCATTATTACATTAATTCTGACTTAAATAACTTTGTAATTTTATACAAAAAGTTTATACAAATGAAAAAAGATTTATTTTTTACAATCTCTAGGAAATACTTCGAAGATTTAATACTGCATTGATTATGCATATTCAAAGAATCTCCCTCATTGACTTAGATACTTTACATTTTTACCTTTACTTCGTCTACCGATATAGATACTGTAGGTAGAAAGAAGCTCGATTATGATTCTTTATCAAAAGAATCAAAGAGGAAACGAAATCGTGAATATACCATTTCTCGACAAGAGAGTTTTGATATTGCTAAGTGTTCGCGATTTATAATTTGTAAACGCGCACACTCCGCTCGAATCATTACGATCTACTACAAGCAACAACGCTCAACAGGATTTGTCTCCAGCATCAATCAGCAATACCCCGCTCAGTCACAGCTCGTGCCACATGACACTTTAAGGTTACATCAGTTATAAGCGGACTCGCTTGAGAGCTCCTTCTCATTGTATACTCAAATAAAGGCTCATTCAATTAATTCAATGTGAACCGGCTCAGTATAATTTCCAATGATTCTACTTCGTAAATCTTCGTAAATCTTTAACAGCTAAAGAAGCTGTAGCTTTAATTATTGACGCAAATTTGACCGAACAATGGAAGTCTACAAAACAATGAGAGCATTCTCATTGGATATTAATCATGATTTATACCCTACATATGATAGTCGATGGTCGATAGTCGGTCAAAAGTGGAGACGCACCGGCTACCCCTGCTCGGGGACGTGCTGACTCACGCGTAGGCCTGAGGCCCACTGTGCTTTGCCTCTTAGTATCATCATTCCGAACATCGACATCCATTCAAATGTCCCTATACCCCCAGGCTCGAAAAACGGTGAAGCCCGGTATCCTCTTACCTTCCCCGCCTATAGGCTGGATCTGATCCTTTTTATTAGGCCTATAAGGCCCAGTGCACTAAAGTTCCTAACATCTACGGGCTCTAGTGTGAAGTCTCCACACACCCTCCGCCTAATTCCCATAAGTCTTGGGCAGTCGCTCAAAAGGTGCGCGGGGGTTTCATTTGCCTCACCACAGAGCCTACAGAGTTTCCTACTCGTTTTACCTATCCTGTGTTTGTGATACTCCAGGTCACAGTGACCCGTGAGCCAGCTCACCACTAGCCTGATCTCTCTTCTTTCGAATTTGATCAGCTCTGCTTTCCAGCTTCGGGGTACCATACCATCAACGATGACTTTGATGTGTCTGCACCCCTGGCTGTCGTGCTATCTTTTACAATGTTCCATTTCCACCCATTTCTGGATTTTCCTTTCTAGGTCGCAAAGCGGTATGGCAACTTTGATGTCGGTTGCTCTAATTTCCGCCGCTCCTCTGTTCGCGAGTCTATCCGCCTTTTCATTGCCCAGAACACCCGAGTGTCCCGGGACCCACTTTAATTCTACGTCACACCTTTCCGCAAGTTTATCTAAAGCATTGCGGCACCTTTTCACTTCTAACGAGGTGACCTCTACCTTACTAACACTTAGGAGTGCCGCTCTGCTGTCCGAGTGTATGGTGACCTTGCCGTCTCTCCATTCCTTCTCCAGCACGTGCTCTACGCAACTCCTGATGGCTTTAACCTCCGATTGGAATACCGTTGTATGGTCTTCCAAGGAAAGTACCATCTCTGTGCTAGTTCCCTTTAGCCACGCCGCGGCTCCTGTTCCTTTTTCACTTTTGGACCTGTCAGTAAACCAGAGACTAGCTCCTGTTTCATGCGGATAGACTTCTTGCTTTGGTTGTATCCCCAGTTTAAACTTTCTATCAAAGAAGAATTCCCTGGGGGTTCTGTAAACCTCTTGGTTGTTATTAAGGTCCGCTGACTGAACCAGTTCAGTGTCCTCGTGTTCGGCTATAGCCCTTGTTGACCTGATCTTGGCCTTAAGGGCAGCCGCTCTTACCATCAGCTCCAATAGGCTTGAGACCCCAGGTTGCTCCAAAAGTTCTTCTGCAGGCCCAGAAGCCTGCTAAGAAGCTGTCCCTCTTTGCCTGCAGATGTCTGCTCCAGTTCAGCTTGGAGTGGAATGTCACTCCCAAGTATTTTACTTCCTTGGCTAGTGGCACCTCTTCCCCAAATAGCTTGATTGATCCTATCCTATCTGTTGGTGAAATTCACCAGAACCGCTTTATTAGGGTTTACGGATAGCTCCACTTCCCTGCACCATTTGGTCACTATGCTAAAAGCAAACCTCATAAGGCCGGCTATAGTGGCGTCAGTATCTCCCATGACTAGGATAAGTACGTCGTCGGCATAAGCTTGCGCGTAGATGCCCCTGTCATTGAGTCTCCTTAATAGTTTGTCTATCACTAGGGACCACAGCGTTGGTGAGAGCACGCCACCTTGTGGACAACCCTTGGTTGCGCGCCCCCCTCCTTTTGCCTCCCCCATCCTGCCTCAATCACCCTATCAAGTAGAGTGCGACTGATCCATCTTACCAGGCCCGTTGGCACATTGTGCCTTCGTGCTCCTTGGTAGATGCTTCTTTTGGTGGTAAAGTTAAATGCCCCTTTTACATCCAGGAAGGCTGCCAATACCATCCCTCTTTTTGTAATACCTTTTTTATTCTGGTTATCGCTTCATCTAGCGCTGAGTCCACTGATCTACCCTCTCTATACGCATGTTATGTCGGATATAGAGGGTCATTAGCCAGTGGCTCACTCCTCATGTGTCGATCCACAAGCCTTTGCAAGGTTTTGAAGACGAAAGAAGTCAGACTTATGGGTCTGTAGTCCTTTGCTATCACATGGACTGGCTTGCCTGGTTTCGGTAGGAAAACCACTTTGGCTTTCCTCCATTCGTTTGGTATGCAGCCTAGCGAGAGGCTTGCCTTATAGATACCCATTAGTGGTTCTACCAAAGTGTCTATACCTCTCTGTAGCTTTGCCGGTACAATGCCATCTGGTCCTGGTGACTTATACGGTTCAAGCGATCCAATAGCCCACCTCACCTTTTCTTGCGTAATTATTTGTTCAGCCATTTCCCAGTCCGGCATTGCCGCCGGCATGGGTGATATACTTGGCTGATCATCCTTTATCAGCCCCGGAAAATGTGCAGCCAACAGGCACTCTAGTGCCTCGTTCCCGTCAGCTGCCCATTCGCCCGAGGGAGTTCTCAATTTACCCGAGGTATTGGTTGTAGGTCTTGCAAAGATACGATTTAGCCTTGATACCTCGGGTACTCCATCTAGCTCCTGACAGTAGCGTTTCCAGCCATCTCTTTTGGCTACTTCTATCGCAAGTTTGTAGCGTCTTTGGGCTGCCTGGAAGGCTTCTCTTTCTGCTATTCCCTTGCGCTTGCGCCACCTCCTTAATAATATCCTTAATTCTCTCCTCTGTGTTTCCAGTTTCAGATTCCACCAAGGTACTCCCTTTTTACTTTTTCTCTCTTTTAGTTTGCAGCTATCCTCAAAGGCTCCTACTATAGCGCCCTGAATTTGTCTGCAGACTATCTCTATTTCCTCTGCTGTCGTGGGTGTTTCCACGATTCCAGCTAACCTTTCTTTTAACCTTTTGAGGTATAGATCCCAGTTGGTTTTCCTGAGGTCTCTCCATTTCTGTACCTCTCCTTTGACTTCCTCTAGCCAGAACCGGATCGTCTCATGGTCCGACATTGAGACCTCCTCCGAGACTCTCCAGTCAAAGACCATGCGACTGATTCCCCTCGACGCCACAGTGATATCTAGAACTTCCTCCCTTACCGCATTTCTGAAGGTTGGGGTATTCCCCCTGTTCAGTATATCCAGTTCCGTAGAGGCTACATATTCCAGCAGATCTTCACCCCTGCTGTTGCAGTTTGTTCTGCACAGATGATGTGATGCGCATTGGCATCACATCCTAGAATAACTTCCTTGCCGTCTCTCTGACATTCCTCAATCAGGGCCTTAACCTCATTTGGCGGGGGCCCTTCACCAGCGTCTCCTGGGAAGTAGGCGGATGCCACCACTATTTCCATAGTGTCGCCTCCTTCCCTTTTCACTTTAATTACGACCGTTGTGAGATCTTTGTGTCAGTGTTTCGACCAAACTTTGCGCTGTAGTCCCTTCAGGATCACACAGGTTCTAGTGCGAGTGCTATTGTCGTAGAACACCTTGCCACAGCCACTCAGTCCAGCCACAATATCTTTCGCGTTAATCCATGATTCTTGGATTAGCGCGATGCCTGTTTGCATCTCGGCCAAGCTCTTTGTTAATATTGCAGATTGATTTGGGTGAAAGGAATGTTGGCCCGCGCATTGTTGGCGCGTTCCTTTGTTCCTTTCATCCGTTTTTTGGCTATAGCCATACCTTTTTTTTTTTTTTCCTACTACTTGGGTGGAGAGAGACTCAGCGTAGGTGGCCGCACCAGTGGTCGTCCAGCCGGCTCCACCTAGTGCACCTCGGTTGGTGGCCGCACTGTCGGCTCGCCAGCCGTCTCCTGCGGGTTGTCCCCACACGGTGACCGCACTGGCATGCCTCCAGCCGTCAGCTCCTGTTGCATGGTAGGCGGTGGCCGCGCTGTCTGGTCACTGGCCGCCTCCTCCGCTTTGTCCCCTCCTTCCTGGCTCTTCTTTTCGTGATGGACGGCGTGTGCGCGCACCACTCCACAGAAAGGTCTGAAGGCCAGCTCCTTTAGGGTCCTGACCACCGCCTCCTCCATTAATACACGTCTTTTACTTTCCACGACTGGCAAACCTTCCACTCATGGACTGACAAGGTGTTGTTCTGCCAGCCCAGTAGCTCCATCATCTCGCCCGGGGTTTCAACTCCCCGAACGTAGAATGTGACTTTTTACATTTTCTGGAGGGCGCTTTGCTCCACAATTCTGAACTTGGCACCCTCCCATGGTGTCATCGTTGGCACCAACTCCTTTAACCAAAGACTGGTCTACGAGGAGCCACAATGAAAGACCTGTGCACCCCTCAGAAACCAATTGTCCGTAAAGCACGGACGGACAGGTCCCTCCCTGTGGCCCAGGATGGCTGTAACAACCTCCCTGGCGACTTGGAGGCCTTGCTCGGCGCTGAGCCGCTCCTCCGGGTACATATCAGGTATGACCGCGAGTTTCATCTCGCTGGCCACTACCTGACTGTAGGCCGGCCGAGCAACCCACTGCCCAGCTTTCGAACTCACCTTTTTAATTTGTCGGGGAGTCGAGTTGTCTGAGGACAACTCTCCCCTCTCGCTCCGCCCGCCTTTTCAGGAGTTGAGTCCCTGTTATGCGCTTCCTCCTTTTACCTTTCCTAGGAGCAACATTGGCCTGTACTGGTCCGGCAGACTGGCTGTGGCTTTATTGAGAGTCAGCCTTGTCTACACTAGTGGACGGACAGACCTCCATCTGCTCCTCTCTAGCTTCTTTGCCTTTCTTGCCCTCGACGGTATTGCCTGTAGGCTGTACCAGCCCAGACGCCCGTGCGGGGTTACCTTTTGAGCTAGGGAGCTCGTCGCGAGTGGACACGATGTACTCGCTTTCTTTATTGTTCGACATTTGGATTGAATTTATCTAGGTTGCCCTACACGTCCGTCGTCGTCGACGGCTCGAGAATCTCTCTCGATTGCCCACCTGGCAATCCCTCTCGCGCGCGCCGGCTTAGTCTAACCTAAGCCGCGGCCGCTCCCGCTCGCGCCAGCTCGCGACGACGTGAAGGTACCCCGCAGAACCCCGCGTCACAATATGTAATATGTATAGTATATTTTTATGAAATAAAACTCTTTATTTTCTTAGGCTGTGATAAAGATCTTTTCTCAAGATTTAAAATTATCCTAGCCGTTATTAATGCTCATAAAGCAGTCAATGTGGAAACATTCCATGCAGTTTTGTTTAGGAACTGCTAGGTTATATGTTTTTTTTATATTCCTGGTATTATTTGCCGATAAAAATGCATATAATACATGGCTATCGGATCATTCAAAATTTGCCTCTTCCTACCGCTTTTTTTCCGAGGAAGCCCAAGAAAGTAACCACAAAAACGTCAAAAAATTTCGAGAAAAATTTGTGAGAAAGAATTCAAGTATTGTTAATAATTTTAATATAATAATTTTTTTTATATGTATGATATTATCATTATTTAAAAAAAAATTTGTTGAAGGACTGCTACAAATGAAGATATGTTTAAGAGGTTACTTTTATGTTCCGATCCTCTAATCTCTATGTAATAAAACTTCCAAAAACAAAAGAACAACCCTTAACAAAGGAAATGGAATCACTCATGATTTTTGATTATGAAAATGAAATTTGTTCAAATGAAGAATCTGTACAGAATGACCAAGAAAACTCTGATAATGACTGGGATGAAAATCAAAATTTATTTCTTGGCGAAAATAGTTAAGTCACATTTAAAAAAATAATTGTTGTTATTATATCACTGTTGCTCTTTCATTGTTTATATTTGTTTATGTTATTGCACTTCAAATAAATAATGTATACATTAAAATTTTTTTAAAAAACTTAATATCTGTCAACTTACCCATCATGCTGCATCAGAAAAGTTCAGTGAACTGTTTAAATTTCTGATTTAACCATGTAGAGTCGACAGTCATAAAAATAGTACATTTTTATACGGGTGCGGAAGTGAATTATTTGCGTCGGGAGACGTTTTTAGGCCGAGCGAAGAGAGAAAAAATCAAGAGTATAATTTCATTACATAGAATGATAAAAAATAATAGATAACTATTTTTCCGTTTTTCATTCAAACTTTTACTAACAAAGATATAAATGATTAATAACAGTGATGTAACTATGGCGTACTATATCTATATTGTGCATAATTGTGACGTCACTGAGTCACTCAGATTTTTGAAACGCGCTATATTCGCAAAATATAAACAAAACCTCAACCGCGCTACTTTCAAAACATAAAAAAAAACCTCCAAAACGTTTATTTTAACAAAATCTACAGTTGCCTAGCTACCAGCTCAAAGGCATGCGTTGCGAAAACTGCTATCAGTGGCGAAAGCTCGACTATATATGTATAATGAATAAAAGAATATCTTTCGCCATCGAAATCAGTGGCGAAATTGCGTACTTTCGATCAGGGGATAAAGAAAAAATTTTTTCTTTATTTCTGTAAACAATTATCGACAAAATCCGTTTTCAAAAAAGGATTTGCGATTACAAACAAAAACAACATTTCACACATAGCGAATTTTCTATGATCTCATGTTGGCTCATAAAAATTTTTTTTTATATTTTAACGTTTCCTTTTTTTTTGTGTGTGTTCCAAAACATTTAGGGGAAATGGGTATTGTTAGATGTAATAAACTGTAAAAATAAAAAATAAAAATTTTATCGACTTTTCCAGTGGAATAAGAATTTTTCCCACTTTTTCGTTTTTTCAGCCCACTGTGCAACGGGCCCCGCGAAGTGGGGGGCATGGTGAAGCTTCGGAGCAGCGTGCGAAGGGGAACGTGACGCCTAAGCCGCTCTTTCCACTGAAGAAAGCGCTGTAATTCCATTCAAAGATTTTATTATTAAAGTAAATTTCAAAGGTACTATTTGGATGAATCATATTCAAAATCCTGATAATTTAACCTATTTTTCCTTACTCCTGGACGTAAAAGTATTTATTATTTAAACGAGTTTTTTAACTCTTTAAAAACCCTTCCTCCTTCCTTCGCACCCCTTCTCCCTCCTCCTCTCCCCTCCTTCCTCCTTTTCCCCCCTCCTCACCCCTCCTGCCCCTCTTCACCCCCTACTCAATTTTGATGAAACTGTAATTTTAGGTCCAAAAAATATTGATATCACTGAAATTAACAATGAATTTCTCAATCGTATACCGATACCATCTATGAAATATTTAATAATTGCCATAACAGAAACCGATAATAATACAAATTTAGAAAATATAAATATAAAAACGGGAAAATTGAAAAAAGTAGTGAAATTACTTTCTGGTCATCGACTCAAAAAGTAAACAGATTTAATTGTATCGCTAACGCAAAAATGTAAACTAATTTTTGTGGTGCATAGGTAAAAAAAGAGGGGAAAAATAAAAACTGGAGGGGGTGGGATTAAAAAACACAATAATAAAAATTATAAAGAAATTTTAAATGCTATAGCAAAATGTTTAGATGTGTAACAATCCGGGCGACATCAAGGAGAGATATTTTTTTTTTAGATTAGATATTCCTTTATTCGCTTGTGTTGGCAAAAATTTACATGTACAAAAACTTATATGTCAAAATTTATATGTACAAAACATATTTCCTTAGTGAGGATTATCTTTAACGTTATCTTTACAAAAGACAGCCGGTGAAGTAATCAATTTACAATTAAATAAATAAATATATGAATACTGTAATTATCACAGATATTAAAAATATCACAGTCAAATTACGAGCGTAGATCTAGGTTCACTGGACCCGTGCCCAGCAGAGTAGATGAAATTTGATATTGAAGGTTAGGGATCTATCGCCAACAGGTATTGACACAGCTTCCTCTTAAAAGCGGTATTAGATGGCAGGTGGCGGATAGAAGCAGGAAGGGAGTTCCATAAACAAGCTCCCTCTACTTGGAATGCCCTGGCTCCAGTTTCAGTGCTCGCTCTGGGGATGTTCAATTCCTGCGGTTCACCCCTAGCAGTAGCTCTAAAAGAGTACACAGAAAAGAAATCAAGTGATAACTAGGCTCCTTCATTCTGATAATTTTGTATAATAGCAGTGCTGTGAAATACAGCCTGCGGGAGTCCGTTCTGAGCCATCCCAATCGCCTCCTGTAGGGGGAAATGTAATCATCCCTCCTAACTCCGTAAACATATCTCACACATGCATTGCTTAGTCTTTGCAGTCGGATACGCTGTTCGTCCGTTGCGTCTAAGCACACGACCGTGCAGTAGTCCAGATGTGGTTGGACTTGAAACTCGACTAGCCTCCTGCGTAGTGCCTCATTGGTGCAGCCCCGTATAAACCGTAGACTATAAAGGGCTTTATTGACTTTCTTTGTGATTGAGTCAATCTGCGGCTTCCACGATAATTTGTTGTCTAATACAACACCAAGGCTAGTGACTTCTGTGCTGAACGAAACGTATACTCCTTTCCCCAGCCCAACACCTGGCATTGACCTGCTGTTAATGTCATTCACATTCCTGTTTGAGCCAAAGTAAATTGCTTTGGTTTTGCCGGTATTGAACTGGAGTCCAAAGCACGCCGCCCACTCAACCACTTTTTGTGCCGCTAGAGACAGTCGAGTCAGACCGTCCGATAGATCGTTTTTTGTAGTATGAAGATATATCTTAAGGTCATCTGCGTAGAAAATGTGCTTAATGTCAAGTCCATCAAATCTGTTTTGTAGGTCGTTGACGTAAAGACAAAAGAGTAGGGGACTCAAGACGGACCCTTGTGGAACTCCCAGATTGGTTTCAATATTCTCTGAATTTCCATTTTTTGCAGAAATAACCATTTGAGAGCGGCCTTGTAAAAATTATTTAATCCAATAAAGAGCTGTCCTGGTAAACCCTAAAGCTCTCAGCTTTCCCAAAAGCTTAGCTGGGGAGATAGTATCGAATGCTTTACTGAAATTGAATAAAAGAAGAGAGTGACCTTCCTCTTGTCAATGGCCATATGCACATCGTCCGTCAGTTTGAGTAGTGCTGTCTGCATACTGTGGTGTTTACGAAAACCAGTCTGGAAGGGATCTAGTAATTTTTGTTCTTTGAGGTACTCCGTGATTTGGTCATGGGCTATCTATAAAATAAAAAAGGGGGGTGGGATTAAAAAACACAATAATAAAAATTATAAAGAAATTTTAAATGCTATAGCAAAATGTTTAGATGTGTAACAATCCGGGTTCTTTCCGTTTAGGATTAGGGTGGGGTGTGGTAATGCTTTCCAAGCTTGTGCTCAATGCGCCCACGCTTTCTACTTGCGATGCAAGCTCAGAACGCTTGCATGCTTGATAGACGCTCAGTACACGTCTTCTTACACATTATGGCTCAATTCGCCGTAAGGTAAATCGTATTAAGAAGTAACTCATTACGCTTCTTCTCGTCCCTATAATATAATCGAATGCAATGCTAAAAGAACAAATAAAAGCAACTAATTTAATTATATTAGTAAATCTAATTTTATTAATATACAAAAAAATAATCAAAGAGAAATATATACAATGAAATGTATTAAGATAATCTAATAGGGTGCGGCCTCGCATCGCTGCCGTTCGTTCTGAAACGAAAAATTAAAAATCGGTTTAACAGTAAAATAAGCAACAAAAGAATGCGGTTGCGGTGTTTCTAGCGGTTTTGACTAATAGAGAAAACGGCGCTCCGTTTCTCTACTTGGTTGGAACAGTTATTGTCACCTCTCGTGGTGACAATCATAAATCGCGTGCGGTCAGTCTCAAAGTTGAGACTCTGTATCAAGTATAATTCCAACAGAATTTTTAAGCTCACTAATTTCTAATGGACTCTTCCTATAGATTGTAAGACATTGACAATGGTGGAAGGGCTTGAGCCTCGTCAGACCATTGGGTCACTTACCCTTGCACCGTCTAGAAGGAATGTATTAGGGACGGAATCCCCGTAGAAAGGGCTCTTCTTGTGAATGGTAACTAGTTATGGATGTGTAGGAATGTATCGAAATCCCCGTGAAAAGGGCTCTTCACGTGAATGTTCGAATCCTCGTAAAAAGGTTTCTTCAGTACATGGGTAGGAATCCCCGTAAAAAGGGCTCTTCAGTGCATAGGTAGGAATCCATGTAAAAGGGGCTCTTCATGTGGATGAGGAGTTTGTATGGTGTACGGTTGTAGGGACACGCTCGGAGGCAGTGCTTTTAGGGCGTTTCCCCGGGACAAGAGGTGCTTGGTCCCTGCTTGCAGGGCTGAGCATGTTACTGAGGCTGACGAGGCGACGAAGGAACAACCCTAGTGGTGGTCGGGTGATGCCCCACGATACACATCACATACACTCACACTTACATGACGGTGTGCTCTTGGCTGCGCGGGGATAGGCTGCCGCCGGCCTAGAAGCGGAGGCGTCTTAGCGCGGTGTTGAGGGTACAGGGGAAAAACTAGGTTCGACATGGCTAGGCGACCACACAGGACAGGGACCCAGGTTACGGTGTTGCTAACCGAACCGGGTGCCCTATCATCTGACGAATAATCACCCTTGCCCCAGTAGTGCGGGGTAGCACTTGGACAGGGCCCTGCTGGACCGGGAGGGGGAAGGGGGCTCCTTCCAGGCCACAACAAGTACACCGGTCGTCCCTGAGTTGCAAGGACAACTGTCTAATGCGAGGATGCACGGATCATCCACTGTGCCGCCCCAGCAGACAGGGAGTGGCTGATCCGCAGCGCTACAAGTTTAACTCCATGGAAGGGAGCCAAGCAGCGAGTGGTGGAGCAAAGGATAGAGGTGGTCCTGAAGCGAATGGGCCAGCAGAACAACACACTGCAGATCCAGGAGGGTTCCAAGAAACTTGGATCAATGTGAGTGATTGTGTGGCAGGTTTAGGGGGTTGTCGTCGGCTCTTCCGGGCGGCGGGAGAAGGGAGGGTGCGCACCTGCATTCTCTTAAAAGGCGTTCAGGAGAAGATCTGGCCCCTTCACTGCCATAAAGATCTCACTACAATTATAGTAAAGAGAAGGACTGAGGAAGGAGTCAAGGAGGAGTTTATCTTAGCTTCGGCGTACTTCCCTAGCGACTCGACGGACTCACCACCCCCGGTGGAAGTGAGGGCGTTGGTTAAGGACTGCGACAACCGAGGTGAGAAACTCTTGAATATCTTTGTGCGAAGGAACTAGACATCCTCAACAGAGGCAGGGTTTCGACGTTTAGAAACAGCAAGAGGGAGGAGGTTATCACCCTGGCTACGAGAGGGATCTTCCCAAAGGTTTGGAAGCTTGGAAGCCCATATCGGACCATGAACAGATCCGCTTTAAGCTGGGGGAGATAACCAAGGCTGAACATATGCGAAGAAATCCCAGGAAGGCGAACTGGGATCTGTATTGCAGTCGTCTGACGGAGAAACTCCCGGACGACGCACATTGGGATGAAACAGCTCAAAACGCGCGCATGGATGTTTAATCCTTATAATTTGCCTTTTAGCAGATTTTTTTTTGTTTTATAGGTATATATTGAAGTATATATATATAATATACTTTAACTAAAGAAAACAGGTCTGTAATAAATTATTTAACTAAGTATATAAAAAGAAAAAAATTAATTTTTATTAAATAATTTCATCATAAAATTCTTATTGGTCGGATTTTTTTAATATTTTAATATGTAACATTCGGGTTTCTTATGGGGTAGGAGGAGGTATCCCGCTTGCCGCTGATCTCAATACGATCAAGCGACACTAATCGCGAACGATCTCAGTACGACCGTTAAAACCCCAGTTGCCACACTCAATCCGTGCGCAACTCTATTCCGATACGAGTCAAAACACTCGCAAACCCCTTTTCGCGGCACTTTCAATAATAATCATACCAGTCTTTGCATTAAACGGAAATAACTAACCACTATGATTTATACTTGAACTATATTAGATTTTTATTCATGATAAAATATAATAAAAAATAAAAACAAAAAAAATTAAACTTCGCTATAATCTAATCAATTGAGCGCGCTCACTTTTACACTTCAATAGGGCTTCGCTCTGCCCTCCGCTTCCGTAAGTCTACAACAAATATTAAGAATAATATAAATTAATAAAACGCTACGCTTGTCTAAATTACTATTTCTTAACAATTCGATATCGGTTCAGCCCAATCGCCAACACTCATTACGTGCGGGCGACCTCTCCCTTAGGGTTAGAGCTCGACTCAGTGCGCCGAGTGGACTGAATTCGTCAGTAAGCTCCCGCTCGCTCCGAGCCGCTCGACTCAAGGCGCGTTCGGTGGGAGAGACCGGTCGTCATGACAACGTCTTCCCGCGGGTGGGAAGGCGTCGCGGAGTGGGGACGCTCGGGAGCACACTTGCTCTCCGGTTACATTACCCCCCCCCCTTAAAAAAAAACGGAGTTTTACATGACCAATTAAAAAACTAATTTTAAAATTATCTAATTACAAAACCTAATTACAAAACAATGAAATATATATATCTAAGAAAAAATAAATAAATGAAAGATAAAAGCGACTTACTTTCGCGGCGGCATGAAACGGGGTACTCCCTCCTTTGAAAACTTAATTCGCCACTGGTAGCCCCACACGTTGCTCCTAAAGTTGCGGGCTGCCAGCGGTCCGAACGGGATGGAAATCGTCCGCGTCGGCCGCAATTCTGCTGTTGTTGTTGCCATCTCCGATGCTACTGGTGTTGTTGTCATTGTTATTGACGTTATTGATGTTGTTGGGGATTTTGCTGTCACTGCTGCTGCTGCTCTCCGCGTTGCTGCTGCTTGCCATTTGGCCACCAACCTCTCCTTTGGAATTGGCGGTAGCGATAGCGCGCTCGTCCCTTCTAAAACATTTCTCGGTGTCGGAACATATTCCTGCATATTTGCTGCAGTTCCTACAATCCCTGCAGGGACGTACTCTTCTTCACCGGGTGGTGGTCCTCTTCCTTCTAACCATTTTTCGAATTCTTCCAAGTACTGCCGATCCATTTTGCCGAATTGCTACTGATTTTCACGCAATTCGGAGTCTCCTTTTATCTGCATAATTGTAAACATTGACGTCCTTAATCCTAACGGCCGTATTTCGCATTATTTACAGTGTATGTACATTATATACAATATGTACATTAGGGTTCATTAACCCTTAGATCTATTACTTGTCTGTCAATATAAACGGTTTCAAATCTTTAATGTGAACATAACGAATAATTACATTTTCATCGTTTTTAAGGTCGAAAATAACTGGAGAAATTATTTTAAAGACCTTAAACGGACCGATATATTTTTCGCACAACTTTGCGTTAATATTTTCGGCTTTATCGGACAAGACAAAATTTCTTTTTCATACTTGCTCGCCGATTTTTGGTTTCCATTCTCTCCTGCGGAGATTGTAATATTTTTCTTTCCTCTGGAAGCTTTTTGCGGCATTAACTTTGGCCAAATCTAAAGCTTCCTGCAAGTTTTTTATCCGATTTTCGAACGAATTTTTTACACTCCCTCTCTCTTCTTGCTCTAATGATCCGGCAGATATCAACTCTCTACTGAAATTCAAGTAAGCGGATGTGTATCCGGTGCATTCGCTATGTGCAGTATTAAATGCAAATGCGATTTCGGGTATATGAGCGTCCCAGGTTTCCCGCCCTCTCAACTGCATTACATTGCGGTGAGTACGGAGGTGTTAACCTATATCTTATCTTTGCGTTTTCGAGTAATTTTTTAAATTCACGAGACGTAAATTGCCTGCCATTATTGGTTCATATTGTTTTCGGACAACCGAATCTGAGCAAAATTTGCTCTTGCACGCCTTTAACAATTGCCGTCGCTGTTGCTTTTCTAATTGGTCGCAATTCGATCCATTTCGTGAAAATATCTTGCATAACCAACATTTGTGTAAAACCATTATTGGATCGAGGTAATGGTTCTACGAGATCAATTGAAACTATCTCCCACGTGTCGCCGGGACAAGTAGCTTTTAACTGCCCTGCCGGCGCCTGTTGTGCAGTTTTAAATCTTTGGCAATTGTTGCAAGATCGGACGTACTCTTTTGCTTCACGAAACATTCCAGGCCAATAGAACTTTTTAGCTAAACGAACAAGAGTTTTAGCAATGCCAAGGTGGCCTGCAGTCGGTAAATCGTGATTTTCTTTCAAAACTCGGTCTTTCTCGTCTTTTCGAATGCACATTTTCCATTCTTCTTCGCTTTCAATTTCATTAAAGTCTAGAGTGTGCAGATTTTTTTTTAAATAATCTTCCTTCTTTAATGCAAAAATCCGGAAAATTTTCTGGCTTTTCAGTGACTAATTTGAATGTACGGGCGTACCATTTTTCATTACTTCCACTATTGATCGAGTTGACATCAATAGGGTTGCGTGACAGAGCATCTGCAACGTTATTTTCAGAGCCTTTTTGATATAAAATATCGAAATCATACTGGCTTAATTCTAAGGCCCAACGTGCAAGGCGACCTGTTGGACTATCTATACTATTCAGCCACTTTAACGCCTGGTGATCAGTCAGTACAGTAAAATGACATCCGTCTAAATAATCACGCATCTTCCAAATTGCCCATTTAACGGCTAAACATTCAAGTTCTGTCACCGAATAGTTTTTTTCTTCTTTGCTTAAAGAACGACTAGCATAAGCAATAACTCTTTCAACTTCTCCATCATTCTGCGTTAAAACTGCGCCTAGACCTTCTAAACTTGCATCCGTTTGCAAGGTGAATGGTAAATTCCAATTCGGATAAGCGAGGATTGGTGCATTCGTCAAACATTTTTTTATTTCTATTCTTTTAATTTTCTTTATTTTACCCGTGTTTTTTTTTTATTTTATTCGCTGTCATTTGGCTAATGCATGAAAAATTTGCACCGGTATCGATCAGGGCATTGCATTTATATTTACCGACATTTACATTTACAAATAAACGCGAATCTTTTAATTCGGCCGAGGCTCTGTCGCTACATTTGTCTCGGCCTGCGCTCCGTTTCCCGCCGGTTGTGCCGCGTGACATGCACAGTCTTTCGTAAAGATATTATCCTTTCCGCAGAACGAAAAAAATTTGCGCCATTTATTTCTACAGCTCTGTCTTAAACGACCTTGCTGTTTACATTTCCAGCAAGTCTTTGACCTATCGTACGGCGCATCTGTATTTATTCTATTCGATTCGTTGCGCGGTTTTTTGTCTTCTATCTTTACGAGTTTGAGCATTTGTTCTATTCGCTCTACCTTCTTAATTAAATCTACCGATGAGTTTACGCTATCGCGACTAACGTATAGCCGTAACTCCGGTTTCATCTTATAGTACAAATTATCGAGCTGCTCTTTGGCTCCAATTTTCCCGTGACGGCGCATCATTGTAGACAATGCTGTAACATATGCACGCATTGTTTCGTTTGCAGCTTGTCTTCTTTTTCTTATCTGTGCGTACAAGTTTCTTGTTTCTTCGGGCGGTAAATAGAAATCACGTATAGCCTGCTGTAAGTCCGGCCATGACGTAATTTCTTGAGATATGTTCCGGAACTAAAGGAGTGCTTCTCCTTGCAACAATTCTGGAAATCCTTGTATTATCTGTTGCTCCGTAAACTCTTACGCACGTCTAAGTTCATCTACTCTTTCAAGGAAAGAGTAGACGTCTTTTCCATCAAAATGGCAATTCCATTTGCGCATTTGATCCAATACTCTTGCTGTGGAATTACTCTCTTGTGTCACGTAGATTGGCTGTTGTCGCTCATACTGTTGCTGTCCGTCGAATGCGCTGGTCAGATTCTGTACTCCCGATCCGCTTGCGATCGGTGTAGATGTCCTCGACTCTTTTACTACTACGTGGACATATTCTGGTTTTTCCTCATCTGCTGTTTTATCCACCTGTTCGTTGTAGTCTTCCGCAGCTGCTGGTTTATCCGTCAACAGCTGAGGGTTTTTCCTTACGAAGGCGATCAGACATTTGCGCAATTCGTCGACCTTTCCGGATTTCTCGAAATTAAATTTCGTTAATAAATCTACTAGTTCTTCGCGTTTCAATCGGTAGATCCACGCTACGCCTATTTTACCCGACATTTTGATTATAGTTCCGAAAAAAACTTTAATAAAAAAAATGATTCTGCAAGTCCTTGATACGTGCGGGTACCTTTTCGGACTTTTACTGATTAAAATAGAAAAAACAAAATAAAAAACGAATGCAAGAAAAGTGAAAAGAAAAGAAAAAAAAATTTTGCTTTGAACCGGCTTTTCTAAATTTATTTAGATTTAATCTCGCTCCGCACGTATTTTCGCTCTAGCATATATAACGTTATTCACTAACAACAACAAACTCATTTTGATTAATCTACCCGTCACCTATGTATATTTCCAATTACCTAATTTAAACTTAAATTCTTAAAACTATTAATCATCTTGTCAATTATTTTTTGACCTTATCCACTCTGCTTTCTAATTTTGCCAAACGTGCCGTAGTGCTTCTGGCTACGTTAAACAATTGCCGTTTCAACATGTTATTTTCCAGTATTAAATTCTCTAATTCTTTACCATAATATCCTAACGTCTCTTGTTGTTCAAAAACCCTTTCCGCTAAATCTTCAACATTCGCTTCTGTTTAGTTAAATCGGCCCCGTAGCCGAAATTCGGAGACAAACTCGTCGAAAAAATCCGGCATAATTAGTACGTTAATTCAAGAGACGAAAAGAGAAAAAAAAATCTATTCTTATTTTATTATACTGGCAGAAAAACACACAAAATCAATTTAAGCACACCCCGTTTTTCACTTGATAGCACTATCACTTCGGCAGTTGGCAAAATTATTACAAATTATTTCCTAATCAACCTCCTAAACCACCATAGCCTGTTCGGGCGCCATGTAACATTTGGATTTCTTATGGGGTAAGAGGAGGTATTCCGCTTGCCGCTGATCTCAATACGATCAAGCGACACTAATCGCGAACGATCTCAGTACGACCGTTACAACCCCAGTTGCCACACTCAATCCGTGCGCAACTCTATTCCGATACAAGTCAAACCACTCGCAAACCCCTTTTCGCGGCACTTTCAATAATAATCATACCAGTCTTTGCATTAAACGGAAATAAGTAACCACTATGATTTATACTTGAACTATATTAGATTTTTATTCATGATAAAATATAATAAAAAAATAAAGACAAAAAAAATTAAACTTCGCTTGAATCTATTCAATTGAGCGCGCTCACTTTTACACTTCAATAGAGCTTCGCTCTGCCCTCCGCTTCCGTAAGTCTACAACAAATATTAAGAATAATATAAATTAATAAAACGCTACGCTTGTCTAAATTACTATTTCTTAACAATTCGATGTCGTTTCAGCCCAATCGCCAACACTCATTACGTGCGGGCGACCTCTCCCTTAGGGTTAGAGCTCGACTCAGTGCGCCGAGTGGACTGAATTCGTCAGTCAGCTCCCGCTCGCTCCGAGCCGCTCGACTCAAGGCGCGTTCGGTGGGAGAGACCGGTCGTCAAGACAACGTCTTCCCGCGGGTGGGAAGGCGTCGCGGAGTGGGGACGCTCTGGAGCACACTTGCTCTCCGGCCGTCGCGGTCGCGCTAACGCAAGTATATACAAAATATACGCGCGTTGCGTACCTACTTAAATTTTTTAATAAAGCTATTTCTCGCGTTGTCGAGCAATCCCTTTGTTACATTAATAATAATTTGACCACTTGTGGTATCTCGAAAAGTTTTTCGCATTTTTTTGTAGACTCTCTCAAACTAGAAATAATTGGGTCTGATGTTAATAAAAATCTATTGAAAATATCCACTAAATTTTTTTCTCTTGAACATCTTCTCACAAATTTACTCCTATAAAATTTAAAATTTTTATTTCGGTGCTCTTGAGCTTCTTCTGACAGCTGACTTGAATAAAATAAAGGTACATTTTATGTTTTAATATATTAAACAAATAACGTTTGCCAATAGTGTAATTTCTGTAATACCAAGATGTTTATTTTAAAAACTTACTTGTTCAATCATGACGGCTCGAGTCCATTTATTTATTCTAGTTAGAATGATTGCACTATATATTTATTACATCAATGGTGATTGGAAGTGAGGGAGAGGGATTTACAATGAAATATAAGTACTCACGGAAAAAGCCAGGCTTGCTTCGGCGTAAAAACCCTCACGGGTGAGAGGGAAAAGCCGAAGCAAGTGTTTTATTTATTGAACAAATTGAAATTACAGGAAGGAAATAAAAGAAACTATACTAAACGCTCGCGTAAAAACTATTTAACGCTCGTGTGCACACGCTTCGACTTACTTTCTACTGATTCGTGGTGCCGCTCTGGGCCGTTAACGATAGCGTTGCACCGATGTTGGTGAAGCCGAGAACAGAGAGCGCAGAGGGTGGTCCAAAACCTGCACCAGGCGCGCCCCGACATCACGCGATTGTGCCGGACACGAAGTGCCTTGCCGCTGGCTGCGCTCTCCCTGGACGAGTCACGATGAAATTTGCCGTGGATACCCTCCTCACAATCCACCGCCTCGCGGCATTCTCCTTCTCTCACTCACACACACACACAAGCGTTTAAAAAGTCACAGCGAGATCGCACCCGATATCTCTGCGCAAATTATTCGATCGGCCGATCGATCCGGAATAACTCCGCCCCGATACGTCCTGACGACTTGAAGGGTGCGGCCTGCTGCGCACGCACCGACGGACTCGCGCGACGAGCCGACGTAAGCGGCGCAAAAATTTAAAAAATAAAATAAAATAAATAACTGCTTAATATATAAACACAAGAGGTAAAATAGCATGTTGTATAATGCCTCGTCCATGAATTAGTACTTTGTGCACTGTTGGTGACATAGGCCACCAATTATAACTTTTAACTAATATTTCAGCTGTTTTAAATGTGTTTTTTAGAGAGAGAGAGAGTGAGAGCCGGAACGAAAAAGTAGAGTTTAAATCTTCTTATTGACTTAAATTGCTAAATAAAACTGTAGTAGACTGTTTTTCATTTGCGTTATTACATTGTTTTTCGTAAAGATTACTGTCTAGCCATTCTTTATATTAGGTTTTAAAAAAAGTTGCTGATCTGCTACACTTCCTCTACTTCTGATTGAATGATGTGATAAAATTATTAGCAGTCCCAGGAGTTACAATGAACTTAGATTTTAGAGCGAAATCTTCTATTAATGCGCATACTTCATTCGAACTTTTAATTGTAACATATATCAAAAGAAAATTTTCATAGAAGTATGGCTTACTTGAATCTAATTTATACAAGTAAAAAAAAGTATAGTATGTACAAAAATTCGTAAATAAAACGCATTTCAGGTAACAAAAATTATTTTTTTAAAAATACTTACTTATTTCACTAATTATTATATTATTATTTTAAAGAAGTTTTGTTAATTTTTATAAATTACTAACAAACGGTAATTTATACTTATCCGATTTGAAGTTAGAATGCTCTAAAGTTAGGTACGGGGCAGTTTCATCTCCTATCCCTGCGAATCCTGTCCAGCGTGTATAATGCGTGCGGTTTTTTACTCCCTTATTTACATTAGCAAATATTTGCAGATGGGACTTTAATAGAATTTTTATACATGTATAACACTTCAAAATCCCGTTGGTCTTAGGTCGAACCAAGTAGAACTTCAAAAACTACGCAATGATAATTATTATTTTTTTATTTCAAAAATAGTACATTACAGTACAAGAGACAAAAGCTGAAGTTCGTCTAATGTACTGTATACTATTTTTCTTTCAACCCGGTCGAAAGTACGCTAAGTTTCGATTCAAAATTTGTATTTGAAAAAAATTATTTTTTGTTAGCTCGAGTAAATTTATTTCGATGCCCGCCCCGACATTTGCGGCACGAGCACAACGAATGCTGCTAGTCGGGGGGGGGGGGGGGCATCGAAAAAATCAAGAGTATAATTTCATTTTTCATTCAAACTTTTACTAACAAAGATATAAATGATTAATAACAGTGATGTAACTATGGCGTACTATATCTATATTGGGCATAATTGTGACGTCACTGAGTCACTCAGATTTTTGAAACGCGCTATATTTGCAAAATATAAACAAAACCTCAACCGCGCTACTTTCAAAACATAAAAAAAACCTCCAAAAAGTTTATTTTAACAAAATCTACAGTTGCCTAGCTACCAGCTCAAAGGCACGCGAGGCGAAAACTGCTATCAGTGGCAAAACTCGACTATATATGTATAATGTATAAAAGAATATCTTTCGCCATGGAAATCAGTGGCGAAAGTGCGTACTTTCGACCAGGGAATAAAGAAAATGAAATTTTTGTCGTACAATTAATTGCTAGCCTTTGATTATTAAGTGTTTAGAAACAAAAGCTTTAATTTAAATTTCATTAAACAGGAGCATAAGTACTAGAAACAATATTAAAAAAAGAAGATCAACATTTTTTGTAATTTAACTAATTTTTAAATGTCCATAAATATAAGAAAGATTAATATGTTCTTTTCATAATTTCAATTCTTATTGAATAGCATATGCATAACTATAAACAATTATTATTAATTAGATAAGACTAACTTTTTTTTTTGAGCCTCGTGCGCGTGTTTGAGGCCATTTCATCCCAATGTGCGACGCAGGGGGTTAAATACTGTAGAGGATATCGAAAGGTTTTGTGGCAGGATCCAAACTGCCATAATAGGAGCTTTTGTGGATAGCTGCAGACCAGCGAAGCGCAGACAGGCGAAAAGTGCACCCTGGTGGAACCCTCGTTTGAGAGCCCTGCGCAAGGAGGTCGGCAAGCTATTCAAAAGGTGGAAGAAGATAAGACGCTCTGAGAAACTGGTAGCCTATAAGGATACCAGAAAGGAGTAGAAAAAGGCTCTTGAGGAAGCAAAATGAGAAGGTTGGAAGCGGTACTGCGAGGAACTTAACAGTATCCCGGATACGGCTAGGCTAAATCGGATCTTGGCCAGGCCATCTGGGGTGGGGGGGCACCGCTACAGATTAGGAAATCCTTAGGGAAATGGGCATCTGACAATAAGGAGGCTTTCGAGTGTCTTTTGTCGAACCACTTTCCCGGATTAAACTCACAGGATCTGCCGGAACAACCCACAGTCGAGTTCTCTGGACATGACTGGAAAGTAGCAGATCAGGTAATATCAAGGGATAGGGTTAAATGGGCAATGGACGGCATTTTTCCAGCTCTACTGCAAAAGGGAGTGGATCTACTGTTGGAACTTCTGATGAAAGTCTATATTATATTGCTTGTCTGGCAATTGGCTATGTACCAACCGAATGGAAAAAGGCTAAGGTTATCTTTATACCGAAACCTGGTAAGCAGGAGCATGAAAACATCAAAGATTTCAGGCCAAATAGTCTGACGTCGTTTATGCTTAAGACCCTAGAAACTGGTAGACCGAGGAATCAAGGACGGTGCTCTAACGACACACCTTCTGCATGCCGCACAGCATACTTACACAGAGGGGAAGTCAGTGGGCTCAACTCTTGACGAGGCAACTACCAGAATCAAGAAGGGGATGAGGAACAAAGGCATGGTACTGGCTACTTTCCTGGATGTGGAAGATGCCTTTAATTTCACTACAGGAAGGAGTATATGCTGGGGAGCGGAGAGGCATGGTATTCCTAGATCTCTTATTAGGTGGCTACGTAACTCCCTAACTGGGAGACTGATGGAGGCTCAGTGGGGGCTCGGCGACTGGAGAAGGCCGGGTGTAGAGGGGCTGCCCACAAGGCGGAGTCCTCTCACCCACGGAGTGGTCCCTGGTTGTGGACGAATTGCTGGTCAGGTTAAATGAAGTGGGCATTTATGCCTAGGCATATGCTGATGACGTCTTGGTCCTGATAATGGGACACGACCAAAGTACGCTAGCAGGTGCGAAAGGAACTTTGAGGTAGCGGGCTCACACCAAAAGGAGGAGGACCAGCCAGACTTTAACTGGTTCACGGTCGGTTCCAAAAACGAACTGGGTGTAGGAGCGGCAGCGTGGCTAAAGGTGAGCAGCAGAGAAATTGTTCTCACACTAAAACCCTATGCCACGGTTTTCCAAGCGGAAGTGAGGCCTATCAGGAGCGGCGTTGAAGCTATGCTTGATGAGGAGTAGACACATTGGAAGGTGGTCATACACTCGGACAGCAGGGCCGCCATCGCGGCTCTCAGCAAAGTGACAGTAACCTCATCTAAGGTTCTGGCGTGTAGGGCATCAGTGGACAATCTGGCGAAGAGGAGCGCAGTCAAGTTGAAATGGGTAGCTGAGCATGCAGGCATTCGAGGAAATGAGAAGGCCGACAGATTAGCTAAAAGAGCGGTGGCGGTGCTCAGGGCAATCGCCGTGGAGTCGGCTCTACCAGGCTGTGAACTAGATATCAGAATTTAAGCCTGGATTAGAAACGAGCAGATTAGCAAATGGAAGGGATGTCAGGATTGCAGGCACAGCAAAGCGTTTATCGCGGAGTCTGTCCCGACAAGGTGGGTAGGTGAGATGATCAATATCCCCAAGAAGAACATTAGAAAGACAGCAGAGTGGTTGACTGGTCACTGCGACCTGTCACACTTTAGAAAGAGGATAGGATTAGGCATTAAGAATATCTGTAGACTCTGTGGGGAAGAAGAGGAAACTCCCATGCACCTCTTGTGTCACTGCCCTAGGTTGATGGGCGGAAGGCGTGAAGTGTATGGGGAGTGGATTCTCGAGCCAGGGGATGTCTGCCCTATCGGGCTAAGCAGATTTCTCAGACTGATAGATTATATAGCAAGGTTGATGGGGGATGAATGATGAGAAGACCGACGGCAATGGGCTAACTGGCCTAGGTGCATCAACTATATGTCCCTGCGAGGGGCCGTGGGTGCGTTTCCGCTCTGACATCGACTATCGACTATCGACTATCGACTAATTTCTAATGGATTACATCAACATAAATTAAAATTAAAAAGGTGCAATTATCAAGTTGCTAAAAAATTTTAATTTAAATAATGATTATAAAACAAAATATTGGTTGTAAAAAGTTATTTTCTGGAAATTGACTGACAAAGTAAATATATTCTATTATATCGTTAAAGCAAATGGGTATAATAATCCCCCGCCCCCTAGTATATACAGGGTGATTAATTTTAATTGCCCCAGGCAAATATCTCGAAAAGTACGGGAGATGGAAAAAAAAACGTTAAATGTAAAAGTTGTAGGGTTCAGAGGGGGAAATTGGTATTTAAAGTTTTTCTCAACCTTGCTTTTTTCAAGATATTGGCCTACGAATTGTGTAGACAGCTTGATTTGACCTTGATGCGACTGCAGAGCTCAACTGGACCCCATGACATGACATCATGTTTGAATGTAAAATTTTCCGCTCTTTTAATTTTCGAGGTAAAAAGTTAGTGTTCCTATTTAAAAAAACTACTTTGACTTTGAAATGACCTTGAAACTTGACCCCAAGGTCATGGTCAAGGTCACCATTGGATTTCCCCCTCTGAACCCTACAACTTTTACATTTAACGTTTTTTTTCATCTCCCGTACTTTTCGAGATATTTGCCTGGGGCAATTAAAATGAATCACCCTGTATATTAATTCCCAATAACTTGATAATTATTCAAAATATCGCAAAATGCAAAAATTGAAAAAGTGCTAAAAATTCTACCTCCTCCTCGGACCTACCGGTTTTCGGAACATTTTTTTTCGAACATATTATTTTAGAATTTTTATTACTGTAGAAAATCATATAACTGCAAACATATACGAAATTGATTCAATAAGAAAATCATATTATATTTACCGCACACGTAGAAGAAGTACTTCTCTTCTTAAACAGAAATTTTCTTGTTCCAGTATCATCAATTGTGTAACAACCTTCTCCACCCAGTTCTGTATTCTGATCGAAATCCAATGGATACATGTGCCTGCAAAATAAACATTTATTTTATTTAATAACACAAATTGTATGACTGTTTAGGATGATCTTATTAATATATGAATAATTTTCATGAAAAGCTGGTTTCTTAAGGGGCCAGCCTGGGTTAACTTGAAAAAAATACACTTTTCAGTATAATAGATATAACAATTGTATTCATCACTTTTGATTGCTGGAACTTTTTACATTTTAACTACTCGCACAATTTAAGCTATTTATTCATTATTAAGATCCAAACAGTGTTATTTACCTCTAGTATTGTTCCATCAAAAACATTTAAAATTTTTATTTATTTGTCCACTTGCCATAGCTTTTCTCTCAGTAAAGTAACTTATATGTCACCGGACCAGGTTTAAAATACTCTTCATTACCTGTACTACATATGTATCGGATCACTTTTCTAAATAAGTTACATAAAAGGTTATTGTGGACACTTTTTGTCCAAAATATTGGGCAATTACTAATATTTCGCACGAAAATGGACAAAAAGTGGCCACAATAACCATTTATGTAATTTTTTTTCAGAAAAGTGATCTGATACATCTATAGTGCAGGTAATGAAGAGTATTTTAAACCTGTCCGGTGACATATAAGTTAATTTATTGAGAGAAAAGCTATGGCAAGTGGACAAATAAATAAAAATTTTAAATGTTTTCGATGGAACAATACTAGAGGTAAATAACACTGTTTGGATCTTAATAATGAATAAATAGCTTAAATTGTGCGAGTAGTTAAAGTGTAAAAAGTTCCAGCAATCAAAAGTGATGAATACAATTGTTATACCTATTAAATTGGAAAGTGTATTTTTTTCAATTTAACCCAGGCTGGCCCACTTAATTAAATTTGTAGAACACTCAACATTCCATGTTTTGCTGGATATAATACAAATTATGATAACATATAAAGCGTAATTATAAATAGAATACTGTTATTTATGTGGGACTATACTATATCAGAGTTTAGGGGTAAGCTGTTAACAAAGAAAATATAAAAATTCAGCTTGGCGACAATGACGCAGTTTATTAATATCGTTATAATTCAACCATTTTTATTATAACTATTTTAAAATTTTGTAACAAAGGTTTTGCTAGACAAGCACGAGGAATAGCTTTAACACACATCAGTCGGTACGCGACGCGCGTATATACAGGGTGTTCGAAATGTTCCGGACCCCCCACTTATAACATAAAGTAGTCGATAGTCGATACCCTTTCTGTGGGTTGTGCGACCTTGACGATGGTGAAAGGGCTTGAGTCTCGTCAGGCCGTTTGGGCCACTTACCCTTGCACCGTCTGACAGGAGTGTGACAGGGACGGAATCCCCGTAAAAAGGGCTCGTCATGTGAATGAGACTGGTATGACTGTGTATAAATGGGACGGAATCCCCGTAAAAAGGGCTCTTCATGTGTTTGATTGAATCCCCGTAAAAAGGGCTCTTCGGTGCATGAGAAGGAATCCCCGTAAAAAGGGCTCTTCCCTGGATGTGGAGTCTGCATGAGGAGAGATTGTAGGGAGGGGCCAGAAGGCACCAGTGGCCCTCAAGGCGTCTCCCCGGGACAAGGGGTGCTCGTACCTGCCTCTGAGGTGGGGGAGCAGGTGGCTGAGACTGACGGGACGACCAAGGAACAACCCTCGTGGCGGTCGGGTGGGACCCCACGATACACACATACACACATTCACACTTACACTGCGGGGAGTTCTCGGTGGCGCGGGTTTGGGCGCTGCTGGCCTGGAGGGGGTAGCATCTTGGCGCAGTTGCTGAGGGTACAGGGGATAAACTAGGATGACACGGCTAGGCCGCCGGATAGGACAGGAGCCCGGGTTACGGTGTAGCCGATCGGACCGGCTGCTCCATCATCCGGCGAAAAATCCCCTTCGTCCTAGTAGTGCCGGATGGCGACCGGGTAGGGCCCTGCTGGGACGGGGGGGGGGGGGCTCCTCCGAGGCCACAGCACTGTTGCGGGATGGGGCTGCCGAAGGGCGTTTCGGTAGTGTCCCGGGCTTGCGTTTCACCGGGGCTCAATGGCCGTCACACGATTCTCACATACACTTTACACTCCACCCAACCCATTCCCAAAACCATGGATAACAAAATTAAGAAAAGCGAGTTAACCGTGACATCTCGCGACGAGCTCCCTAGCTCAACGGAACTCCCCATTGGGACAGGGTCCATCGGGCCCGGGACTAGTGCAGGAGGAGAAGGTACGCAGATGGAGGTCTGTGCACCGATTGAGGCGGGCTTCCGCTGTCCTTTGGGCAGTGGGACTCCGCTGACCTCGGGGGCGCCGACCGACTCTGCGTTTAACAGGAAAAAGAAGATCACAGGGGCCGAAAGGAAGTGACGGCACAGGCTGCGAGAGCGGGCAGGCCAAGGCGCACCGGCAACGGGAGCGACGAAGCCTGCAGGTGCCGCTCTTCCGAGGACCCCTGTGGACTCACTTAAAAGGAGTCGGGAGGAGAGGTCATCCGGTGACTCTACCCCCCGGCAGGTTAAAAAGATGCATGAGGGCCCAGCTCCAACGTACAGCCAGGCGACGGCCAGCGACCTTAAGGTGGCGGTTGTCCCTGAGCTGTATCCCGAGGTGCGCCTGACTGAGGCTCAGGGGGTGCTGGTCGTCCAGTCGGTGGAGAAAGCCATCGACGGCAGAGTGGACGGCCACACCCCACATTTTAAGGACAATTGGCTGCTGCGGGGGGCGCAGATCTTTCACTGCACCACCGCAGCAGACAAGGAGTGGTTAGAGCGCTATGCTCCGACGTGGGCTCCATGGGAGGGGGCGAAGCTCCGGGTTGTGGAGCAGAGCTCCCTCCAGAAGATGGAGAGAGTTACGGTGTACGTAAGAGGTCAGCATGCCGTGGAGGTGGTCATGGATCGCCTGGGCCTGCAGAATGAAACACTGCGGGTCCGGGAATGGAGAGTGGCCGCCTCCTGGCATGCCAAGGATGAGGCGAAAGGCACTGTGGAGACAACGGTGCGCTTACTCATGGAGGAGTCGGAGGCTGAGGCGCTTAAAGCGCTGGGCTTCCGGCCCTTCTGTGGGGCAGGTAGGGCGCACGCTGTGCTCCACAGGGGTAAAGGCGCAGACGAGGAGGGGAAGGCGGGTCCCCCCGCCCAGAAGCCGGCTGACGGAGGAGCCGGACCTAGTAGTTAGTTGTTAAAAAAAAAAAAAAAAAAAAAAAAAAAAAAAAAAAAAAGTGGGAAGGAAGGAACCATGGCTCAGGCAGACAAGGCAGGAGCCATAATTCCTTTCGTGCAAATCAACTTGCATCACTGCAAAAGCGCTACGGCTGTGCTGGCTAAGTGCATGGCAGAGATGCAGACAGGCATCGCCTTGATTCAAGAACCTTGGATCAATGCGAGTGGTAGGGTGGCAGGATTAGGGGGTTGTGGACGGCTCTTCCGGGCGGCCGGGGAAGGGCGGGTACGTACCTGCATTCTCCTAAAAGGCGTGCAGTGGGAGATCTGGCGCCTTCACTGCCATAGAGATCTCACTACAATAATTGTAAAGAGAAGGACTGAGGAAGAAGCTGAGGAGGAGATTATCCTAGCCTCGGCTTACTTTCCCAGCGACTCAACGGAGACCCCAACTCCGTAGTGAGAGCATTGATCGAAGACTGCCGCAGGAGTGGCAGGGAAGTTTTGATAGGGTGCGACGCAAACGCACATCACCTTGTGTGGGGCAGCTCAAACTGCAACGAACGAGGTGAAAAACTGTTGGAATATCTCTGCTCGACGGAACTTGATATCCTCAATAGCGGTAGGGTCCCGACGTTCAGAGACTGCAGGAGAGAGGAGGTTATCGACATCACCCTGGCTACGAGGGGGATCGTTCCAAGGGTCCGAGGTTGGAGAGTGGCAGATTAGGTCTCCCTATCGGACCATGAACAGATCCGCTTTGAGCTAGGGGAGATAACCAAGGAGATACTGATTATAAGGAATCCCAGGAAGACAAACTGGGAACTGTACCGTAGCCGTCTGGCAGAGAAACTTCCGGACGTCACGGGGGGTTTAAACACCACGGAAGATATTGAAAGGTTTGGTGGCAGGATTCAATCTGCCATAATATGCGCCTTCGAGGACAGCTGTCGTCCAACGAAACGAGGTCAGGGTAAAAGTGCGCCCTGGTGGACACCCCGGCTGGGGGCCCTGCGCAAGGAGGTCGGCAAGTTGTTCAACAGATGGAAGAGGAAAAGAGGTTCTGAGGAACTGGCAGCCTATAAGGATGTCAGGAGGGAGTACAGAAAAGCTCTCGAGACGGCAAAAACGGAAGGCTGGAAGCGGTTCTGCGAAGAACTGAACAGCATCCCGGACACAGCCAGGCTCAATAGAATCCTGGCCAGGCCGTCTGGAGGGACGCATATGCAGATTGGGAAATCCTCAGGGGAATGGGCGGCTGACAATAAGAAAGCTCTGGAGTGCCTGTTGTCGGCTTATTTCCCAGGGTTAAGATCGCAGGTTCTGCCAGAGCAACCAATAGCTGAGCTTTCTGGACAGGACTGTGCAGAGGTGGATCAGTTTATATCTAGCGATAGGGTCAAATGGGCCTGTTAATAAAATTGGGGAAAGGTGATCGGTGTAGGCGAAATGAAACTCCCGGCTGGTGTTGAAAATAGATATATTTCGCTCACTTTTCACAAACACAGTCGACCACGATCGGCGCTGAACAAAATGGTGGGGGGTGTAGTCGGTCGGTGAGAGTCCCGCCCGCCTCATTCCGGGAACGAATGACGAGAGAAAGGGGAAATGAAAGCAGTGAGAAAAGGAAGGAGAAGGGAACAAAAGAGGAAGAAAAAAATGGGAATTGTGACGGAATCCGTGACAGGGCCGCCCGCCGACGCGAACCAATCAGCCACTGCAACCGGAAAGAGGTAAGTACACAAGCTTGGCTATTGGACGAGTGTACTCGCCCAGAGAAGTCTTGACGGTAACGACACGGGTGTGGTGATCCTAGCCGGGAAACTCTCGGATGATTCGACCGATCGGCCAACGTCCTTGACCTTTAAGGAGGGAGGGGTCAGTGATCAGGACGAGGTCGCCTACTTGGTGATCCCTTTGTGGACGACTCCATTTGAATCGTTGTTGCAGGGTATTCAAGTCTTCTCGAATCCATCGCGTCCAGAAGAGGTCGCGCATTCGTTGGCCTAGTCGCCAGTGCGTGGAGTGGTCGATGTTCACGTGTGGCTCGCAAGGGAGGGGAACCGACAGCAGTGACTCACCGACGAGTAAGTGGGCCGGGGTGAGGGCTTCAAGATCGTCGAGGTCGCCAGAGATGGGTCCAAGAGGGCGGCTGTTAAGCACGGCTTCAATACTTACGAGGAGGGTAGCAAACTCCTCATAGGTGAGTCGCCTGGTTCCGCTAACCCGACGTAGATGGGTCTTCACGGACTTTACCCCGGCTTCCCACAGCCCTCCAAAGTGAGGTGAGGAGGGTGGGATGAACCGCCACTGAATCCCTTCTAGAGCAGGTTTGTCTGTGACGATGTTCCAGTCTAGCTCGGCCTGTCTTAACATGTTGCTCAGCTAGTCTCGGGCATCTCGGAAGTTAGTCGCATTGTCGCTCCATATCTCGCTGGGGACTCCGCGTCGTCTAGAAAACCGAGTGAGGGCTCCCAGGTAACTGGCAGTGGTTAGGTCGCCGACTAGTTCGAGGTGTAGTGCCTTGGTGCTAGTTCATGCTCAAGACCTTAGAGAGACTGGTGGACCGAGGAATCAAGGATGGTCCCCTAATGACTCACCCTCTGCACGCTGCACAGCATGCTTACAGGGAGGGGAAGTCGGTGGAATCAGCACTTGACGAGGCAACCACCAGGATCAAGAAGGGGATGAGAAATAAAGGCATGGTATTAGCTGCGTTCCTTGACGTAGAAGGTGCCTTTAATTTCACGACAGAGATGAGTGTATGCCGTGGTGCGGAAAGGCATGGTATTACCAGGTCACTAGTGAGGTTGCTACACAGCTCCCTCACAGGGAGAGTAGTCGAGGCACAGTGGGGGTCGGCGACTGGAGGCGGCCGGGTGTGGAGGGGCTGTCCACAGGGCGGCGTACTATCACCCACGGAGTGGTTCCTGGTCGTAGACGAGCTGCTGGTTAGGCTGAATGAAATGGGCATTTATGCTCAGGCTTATGCCGACGACGTCTTAATCCTGGTAATGGGTCATGACGAAGGGACGCTAGCAGGCCTGATGAATTTTGCATTATGCATAGTGGAGGCTTAGTGTAAGGAAGTAGAAATGTCCGTTAACCCTGACAAAACGGTACTAGTCAACTTCACAAACAAGTCCCAAGTATAAGGTAAAGAAAATGGAACACATTAAGCTCTTCGGTAAATCACTCTCATTGTCGAGTGAGGCAAAATACCTGGGGGTGATATTTGACTCGAGGCTGAACTTGGGTAAACACTTGGAGAGCAAGAAAAGGAGCTTTACGGCTGCTTTCTGGGCTTGCAGGCGAGCCTTTGGGGCAACCTGGGGATTGAAACCCAAGATGATCCTGTGGCTCTATACGGCGGTCCTTAGACCAAGGCTTCTGCATGGCGCCACCGTATGGTGGCCTCGATGTAGACTGAAGACAGGTAACCTGCTTCTAGACAGATTACAAGGTTTGGTTAGAAGGGGAATTATGGGGGTCAGAAGATCGACACCACTGAAGGCATTGGAGGTGATGTTGGACCTCCCACCTTTTGGTACACTGGTGAGAGCGGCAGCGTTTAAGGCAAAGATTAGTGTTTCAAAGGACTGGCCTAGGCACGAGGACGCTGAGATCGTCGAGTGTATCGACACAGATCAGAGGCGAGGTGCTAGGCTAGATAAGGTCACTCGCTGCTATAGGTTTGATAGAAACTTTGAGGTAGCGAGCTCACAACAAACAGAAGGGGACCAGCCAGGCTTTAGCTGGTTCACGGACGGTTCTAAGAATGAACTAGGGGTAGGTGCGGCTGCGTGGCTAAAAGGGAGCAGTAGAGAAATTGTGCTCTCATTAAGACCATACGCCACGGTCTTCCAAGCGGAAGTGAGGGCTATCAGGAGCTGCGCGTAGGCTATGCTTGATGAGGAGTGGACAAACCGGAAGGTTGTCATACACTCGGACAGTAGGGCCGCCATCGCAGCTCTTAGCAAGGTGACAATTACCTCCTCGGAGGTTCTGTCGTGCAGGACATCACTTGACATCTTGGCTAAGAGATGCACCGTCAAGTTGAAATGGGTAGCTGGTCATGCAGGCATTCGTAACAACGAGAAAGCCGACAGACTTGCTAAGAGGGGTGCGGCGGGGCTTAGGGCAATCGCCGTGGAGTGGGCTCTACCAGGGAGTGAACTAGACAACAGGGTCCAAACCTGGATTAGAGAGGAGCAGACCAACAAATGGGTAGGATGCCAGGACTGCAGACACACCAAAGTGTTTATCGCTGAGTCTGTCCCGGCAGGATGGGTGGGTGAGCTGTTAAATCTCCCCAAAAAGGACATTAGGAAGGTAGCGGAGTGGTTGACGGGCCATTGTGACCTGGCACACTTTAAGAAGAGAATAGGTTCAGGCACTGAGAGCATCTGTAGACTCTGTGGGGGAGAGGAGGAAACTCCCATGCACCTCCTGTGTCGCTCCCCTAGGATGATGGAAGGCAGACGGAGGTTGTGTGAGGAGCGGTTTCTCAAACCTGAAGATGTCTGCCCTTTGGGGACTAACAGGCTTCTCAGACTGTTAAATTATACAGGGTATTCGAAATGTTCCGGACCCCCCACTTATAACATAAAGTAAGCATTTTGGAAAAAAATGTTAAATACAAAAGTTGTTAAGTTTTGAAGGTTGAACTAAATGATGACCTTGGATTTGTTATTGGTTATCATTTTCAAGGTCATTTGAAGGTTAACTTTAGTTTTCCAAATTAAGCCTCCTAGTTGTAATTCTGCATTTTGCACCAGCGCTAAATTCTGCATTAGGATTGTAGAAGGTGTAATTGACACTGGCGTAAAATAAGCCTTAGGCCAGACAACCACATAACTCGGGCGAGAAAATGATAAATAAAAAATGTCTAATCAAATAAGCCTTAGGCCCAACAACTACATACTCGGGGTGGGGGGGGAATGATAAATAAAAAATGTCTAATCAAATAAGCCTTAGGCCCAACAACTACATACCTCGTGGGAGAAAATGATAAATAAAAAATGTCTAATCAAAATAAGCCTTAGCCAGACAACCACATAACTCGGGCGAGAAAATGATAAATAAAAAAATGTCTAATCAAAATAAGCCTTAGGCCCAACAACTACATACCTCGGGGGAGAAAATGATAAATAAAAAAATGTCTAATCAAAATGAGCCTTATTGCTCAGGCACGGGAGGTACAACTAATTAAGGTAACATCATGGTGATCCAGCCAACTAAGGCAAGACCATCGGCGGCCCAGCCTACTAAGACAAGAACACTAGCGGCCCAGTCAGCTAAGGCAGGACTATCGGCGGCCCAGCTAACTAAATCAAGAAAGTGGACTATTCGCCCAAACTGAATTTTTTTAAAATGTCGTTGACAGAAACTTTTTACAACAACTGTTCAAATTGTTGCCCATTAACAGTTTGGCAATGTGCTAACCGATTGTAAAAGGCTGCAACAACATTTCGCAAGATTTGCTGAGGTATCAAGTCTATTTCATCAGTGATTCTTTGGCGTAATTCATCCAAGTCACGTGGTTTTATAACATAAACTTTATCCTTCAGGTATCCCCAAAGGAAGTAATCAAGAGGCGTTAGGTCTGGGGACCGAGGTGGCCATTCAATTGTACCTCTCCGCCCAATCCATCTATCATGAAATGTTGCATCTAAATATCGGCGAACATGAATACCGTAGTGTGCAGGAGCACCATCCTGTTGGAAGTAAATTTCGTCCAGATTTCCACCCGTTAAATTCCGTATAGCAGGTATAATTTGGTCTCGAAGCATGTTTTCATACATTGCAGCATTTAAATTACCTTCAATAAAGAAAGGGCCAAGTACTCTTCCATTAAATATGCCAGCCCAAACATTTACTTTTTCAGGATGTTGCGTGTGGTCCGCTCTCATCCAATGTGGATTGATGTTACTCCAGTATCGACAATTATGTCTGTTCACTGTTCCGCTTAACTCAAACGTGGCTTCATCAGAGAAAACAATGTTATTGAGGAGCAAAGGATCATCAGATATCATTTGCATCATTACATCACAAAACTCTACCCTTCTATCAAAATCATCTTCAGATAATTCCTGTACCAACTTTAATTTGAAAGGATGCCATTTGTTGAGTTTCAAAATTTTGTGCACAGATGCAGCTCCCATTTCATGCTGTTGTGCACAACGTCTGATGCTGCAATGGGGGTCCTCAATAAATGATTGTAATACGTCTAAGCTCCTTTCATCATTAGACGATGATTTGGATCTACCTGATTTAGGACGATCTTTAATACCACCTGTCTCTTCAAAACGTCTAATTGTACGAATTACGGTACTTTTTGAAATAGGGTTGTTTTCTTCAACTCTGAATGTTTCATTGAATAAACGCTGTACCTGTTTGTAACCTCTCTCTTGATCACCCCACCCTCGCATCATCAACAAAGATATTCTTTCTCGTTCAGTAAGATGTGCCATTTTTCACTACGATTAAAAGTACAATTATTGAAAATTAATACAATTATCTGAATTTCGAAGTAAGAGAACTTCACTTAACTCTTGAAAACAGAAAAGTAAATAGGAGTAAACAATTGTTAATTAACAATTATAAATGAACTGATTCCTAAAAAGAATAGTGAGCAGAATCTTCTAAGGTACAAGTAATGATCCTGAAAATGCTATGAATCATGCGTAGAAACTCGTAACTCTTGCAAAAAAATTATTGCAATAAAAACTGTTCATGTAAAACGGTTAGATTATTTGCTTTTGAATTAATAACCCCCAAGTGTCCTATGTAGATCATTTCGAGCCATGACGTGGATATTGTACATATCTCCAGACCTAAAATTTAATGCTCCTCCAGAATCCGGAAATACAAATGAGTCCCTTCTTTAATAAGCTGAGATAACTTTCAAATGACCTTAAAATGAAGGCCAATTTAAAGTGACCATAAAGGTCGGCCTAGAAAATCAAATTATGTACTTTAGGATTAACGTACGAAATGTGGTTTCTTCTTTCGTCAATACAACCATACACCCAAAGTTCTTAATAATCGGATATTACTTGGCTTTTCTCGCTACTAAATAATACATAACCACTAAATGACCTCTGTAGGTCATTTTGAGCCATAACGTGGATACATATCCAGATGTAAAATTTTGTGCTCTTTTAAGAATCTGAAATAAAAATAGGGGTCCCTATTAAAAAAACTGAGGATGACCTTTAAATGACCTGAAAATGGCTAAACCAATAACAAAATCCAAGGTCATCATTAGTTCAACCTTCAAAACTTAACAACTTTTTGTATTTAACATTTTTTCCAAAATGCTTACTTTATGTTATAAGTGACATTTTGTTGCCCAAT